>WEKX01014572.1:32834-78319 GCA_013390025.1 Pitta sordida | reverse complement strand
AAATGTCTCACTTTCTTATTTACTTCAATCTCTTTGGAACAGGAAATGCAGGTTTTCAATCTAGCTACAGCAAGGGGAAATTTGCAGATGAATGGAAGATGGCTATGCTCCTAGAAATGCTGGCATAATGACTCCACAGCGAGATACCAAGGAACTCCAAGCTATTCAATTTATTCTAGGGACAGATAGCACACCAATCATCTCTTAAGCACCGGAATATGTTAAAAAGACTTTTTTTTTTTAATTATATGTTACACTTTAATTTATCAAAGCCAGGGCAGTTTTTAGAGACAGAATGAAGCAAGACAAATGTATGCACTAGAAATAAGCCTCCTTTTTATACATACATACAGTGAAGGCAGTTAATCATTGGAACAATTTATCTATATTGTGGATGATCCTCCATCACATGTTATCTTTCTAAGGCAAGAATAGAAAATTTTATTAAAATCTGCTCTAGTTCAACCAGAAGCCGTGAGTTTTAAGCAGAAATTTCTAAATAAGATTTTTTTGTTCAACATTATTATGCAAAGCAGACAAGATTATTGTATTAGTGCCTACTGACCTTAAGAGCAAAAAATGATTGTAATGAGCGAGATTTCCCATTAAAAGAGATTGTATTAAGGGCATTAAATTGTATTTCTTTGGACTACTCTGAAAATTTTTGCTTTGATATAGATATTCTTATTCAGTCAGTGTTTATTTAGATACCAAAAGATATTAAAACTAATCATGAGACTTTTCGTTAACATATATTTAATATAGCACAACAGACTTACTGAAGCATGCAAAATATCTGAAGTATATTAGAAGTTTAAAACCTTGTAAAACTATGGATTAGTAACCAGTGCTATGAATGTATTTGGGGATTTGATGGGATGTTGCAGGATATCAATTTCCACTACCGTCCATCACAGCAGCAGAGTGAAGGGAAAGCTTCTCCAGTCCCCTCTAACAATAGAGGCAACATATTAGAGCCCAATAATGAATTTCTGCTGGACTTTCTGAGATCTGGATGTATGAAAGTCCTTCTCCTCTGGTTCACACATGCCCTCCACTAAAACAAACAACCACCAATGAGAAAGAACAATGAACTTTGAGTCAGAACTAAAATAGGTAGAATAGTCGAGTATTAAATTAAACAGAGCTCTGCGTCAAACTTTTCCACATTAGATTGAGCTCCAGCTCATGCACACCACTCAACCTCTTTTAGACAACACAGACACAATCAGATCAGATTCATATTCCAGCTAAGGATCAGCTCTTAATTCCCTCAAACGAAATCCAGACACAAGGTGCCCCACATTCTTAGGCTATGTGGATTCTTAAATATTTTCCTCCTTCACGTACACGCTCGGGACACCCAAGTGCGCACCACCTCAGAGCAGGCAGATACACAAAGGTGGCTTTTTGCCAGGCATGTTCCTCTATGAGGAGATATAGCAAGACTGCCTAGTTCTTGCTTAACTAAAAGCTAATCCTATTTGAACTGGCCATGAATAGCCCAAAATGACAATCAGGCATAACCCACAGAAGGCAGACTCATAGTGGACTGTCACTCTTCCAGATGTGCTCCTGCTCCAGCTGTGCCGTAATATCTCACACCAGTTCATGGCCACTGCATTGGTAACGTAAACCTGTACAAAATTCAAGGAAAATAGATATTTTTTCAACCAAACTAAATTTTCCAGTGCTTCGGTCCAGCCGTCTCATATTCAAAGCTTTCATGCTATCCATAAAGCATTAGAACTGGCTGATGAAGAGATCTCAAATTATGATGCTTTCTTAATTTCCAGTAGGTTATATCTGTGCTGGAGGAGGAAGGAGAAATTACACCTGGACTGGTCCAGGTCAGTAACTGCAGCATCTCACAACACCCTCACCCCTAATGATGGAGAGGTCTGCACACCCTCACCCACTGATCTCTCTTTTCCTCAGCTGTCTTCATTAATAAACACTTACATGCCATGGGGAATCAACAGTGGATATGTGCTCGTTTGAAGCCCCCTTAAATTAAATCTGAATGGAAGGAATGAAATAAGTTAATGAAACTATTGAACAACACTGGACTTGGACCTTAGGGGTTTCTACACAATTTCTTTTCCAAGTTTGACAGAGAACTAGCTGTAGTTATTTTTTAATACCATTTTCCCACCTATTTTGTAATGTATTTCATCCAAACCAAGTGTCCTTGGTTTGCTTTAGAGACAAGTACTACCTCACAGTCAAAATATATTACAGCTACTATTACCTTCCCAGATCAATGGCTGCCAAAGAGAAAAACAAATTTGCTCCTGACTGGTCTAGGTTAAACCAATGTTTCTTGTCATCTGATCATCCTAGAAGTGTTTATAAATTCATTCATAATTTGCTCTAGTATCTTCCTCATTATCAATGTGAAAATGATGAGTTTTTAATTACTCAAGTCTCCTGTCTTAGAGGAGAAGGATTACACTTGTTGTGCTGCCTTCTGCCAGGACAGAGCCCATCCTCTATGCACAGCGGAAGGTCTCTGGATAATTTCTTAAACTATTTTTCCCACTCCAGCTATACACAATCCCCACATTTGTGGATGGTTTTGGAATGGTCTCATATTCTGTATTTTTGGCAGTGCCAGTCAGGCTCCAGCATGGTCCCATTCCCCAGAATCACACACCAGTACAGCTTTGCCTCGTCGAATGCCATGCCATAGCATCAGCTCACCCACATCTCTGTACTTGCTGAAGCAGAACAAGCAGTCCAAGGGAAATCACCATCACACATACATGAAAAGCTGAGATTCATCTCTCTTCAAAGGTTAATAAAAGTACTTGGCATTGCATGACATAAATACAGTCTCCATAACCTTCATTGTGGGCCCAGCAGGGACAAACTGGACAGGTACTGAAAGTGCAAGAATGATGCAAGAAAAGAGGGTGATAGCACATCTGATTGTTAGTAGGGAAGACACTGGGAAGCTAGAACAGATGTCCCTGTTCTGCCTTTGAAAACCTCTCCCTAAGTCTTGCTTACCATTAAATGATGACCAGAGTCGTGAGCTCTGCCCAGTGCCAGCTCAGCACCACACTGTACTGGTCCTTATATTAATTACAAGTGACCCTTTGATATCAAAGGCACAGGAGAGCTGTGGAAGCACTATTTCTGCATAAGCAAGTTCCATCAGGTGCCACCATGAGCAGAGCCAGATCAGTGCCAGCAATGACAGTGTGGCTTCGGGCTAAGGGTCTGCAAGCATGGGCTCACCAGCAGTTGTTTACATGTGTTTGTCTAAAGTTAGGGGGGGAAAAAAAAGAAGAAAAAAGGAAAGAACAAGGGAAAATGAACATTTTAATTCCCCAATAAAACCTATGCCACAGTATGAGTCATTGTTTGCTTTTTTATACTAGTTGGGAAAGTCCTTCTGGTTTTAATAACTAATACTGCTGAGTTCAATAAAATGTACTTAATTTAATTTAATCCAAATCCTGATTAATGCCAGCTTCCCCTGGAATTTTATCTTTGTTTTAATTTGAGTCACTATTTTGAGGGGAAAAAAAGACAGAAGGGTATAGAAGTCAATTAGTTCCTGTGCTTGTTTCTGGGCAAAACATTGGAAAATGGAAGATTGACAGGTATGGTGTGAGAGTCTATTTTTCCCCATTCCTTGAGCTGGATTTCCCCTAAGAATGTAATGTTTGCTTAGTCTTTAAAAAGGAAGCTTAACGGCCCACAGCTCAGTTTGGAAAATAAAATATTCCAGGGCCAATTAGGATCAGATTTCTTTGCTGGAAGTATATTGCTTTTAATGTGTTAATATTGAAGAGATATGCTACTGTTTAATTGGACACAGAGAGCCCTTAGAGCTTGAGAGCTCTAACATGAAAACAGTCGGCCTCAGTCATGGGCTCTGGACTGGCTACAGAAGGAAATAATCTGGGATAAAACCTCTGATAAGAGGTTTTCATCCTTTCCCTACAATTGTCAGTGCATATGTTTATTCAGATCCATATCTTATACAAATAACCAGTGCTAACGGATTTTTTTAGGCTGGAGAGTTGAACATTCAAAAATCTAGAGTAGGCGAGCTGCTGATACTGGAGTTCAACACCCTCTGTGGCTGCGGGGGGATTGGCTCTGCCCAGCATCACACACGAATCCTGTGACAGCGCCAGGGTTAGGATCCAGTTCTCCCACATCCCTCACCAGTGCCTTAACTACAAGTAAACATTCCCTCTCTTCTTGCAGTCCTCTATCTTATTCTGTGCAAAGAGTAAGCCAAGGTCCTGCCAAGCCAATAGTTTTTAATTACATGATCACATACTCTTGTAATGCATATATGCAAGGGAACTGAATTAAAGGTGCATGGGCCTGGGTATTTTCTAGCTTTTGTATGACTGATTTCTACAGATTTACAGGGAAGGTTTTGGATAAGCTGTCTAGGATTACCTTTCTTTACAGAAACAAGAAAAAGAGAAATGAAATTATGCAAACATATAGGATGACTTGCAAATATCTGCAGCTGAACCTTAACTCAGGGCCTTAAAGGAGCAACATCGACCTTGGTCCTGTCAGCAGAGAGAGCAACTGTTGAGAGCAGACGTCTGCAGCAGTAATTGCATAACAGGCACTTCACCACATATGGAGTTTAGGGGTTTTTATCCTTCTAAGTAGCCAGGGAGGACGGAGATTAGCAAATTTGAACTCCGTTGTGCTAGAGGCATTCAGCAGTTTTCTGGCATAGACTGGCGCTGCATGCTTATTCTCATACTCTGCTTGAACACTAGATGATCCTGTGGGTCCCTTCCAACTCAGAATAACCTGTGAATAAGACCTGTTTTTTCATGTATTTTAGAGACCTGTATAATTACGAGCAAATGGTGCACTTTCCTGGATTTACTTGCTCCCAACTCATCCCATCATCCCGAAGCAGAGGGATTTAGGGAGACCACTGCTTCTCCCCTCCCCTCTCAGGAGCAACTCCTCTCTGGGAGCAAACCATCACTCTGGTGAGCATGAGAATCACAGAGACAAAAGAAGGGGTGCTGACACCTTTCCCCTCTCTCTTTGCAGCCCCAGCTCCAGCCCTCATCCTCTCCCTGCTAAGAAGGCAAAACCAGACAAGATACACCAGCAGAGAAAAGAGTCAACAACATGGATGAAAGAATTCAAATTTCAATAAATATCTTTTCAAGGAAAAAAAATTGCAAAGGAAAAATGAAAACTATGTCCGTAGAGAAAGTATATACAGGGCTTTGAGCCCTCCGTTGTGCATGGTTTAGGTAACAAAGCTCATTATTCAGAGGTGCTGAGAGGCCTCATGAGAA
Source organism: Pitta sordida (assembly GCA_013390025.1). NCBI lineage: Eukaryota > Metazoa > Chordata > Aves > Passeriformes > Pittidae > Pitta > Pitta sordida. The sequence continues at coordinate 73,016 of WEKX01014572.1, read as the reverse complement.
GGTGCTACCACTACTGTCAGCCTGGCTACCCAATGCCCAGAGTGAACCATCCACGCCCTGCAGATCCCTAGAGTGACTCAGGCTTTCCTGCTCACACTGGCAATTACAGGAAAGGGATTTCAGGCACTGTCCCTGTACCTTCTAGGAAATTAATTCCCTGTGGTTTTTGCTCAACTCTTCTCTAATAGAAATTAAACAAACAAATGTAATAAACAGTTTTATTGAGAATAAAGACAAATTTTCTACTAATGGCAGCATTAAGGTCCTTAAAAGGTATTGAATTACAGAGCAATAAGGCCACAGAAAACAGCTTCTAGTTCTAAAATAAGTACAGGTGCCAAAATTAAGGAGGACCAAATTACCAGTCCGTTCCAAGTGCTGGCCTGTAAATACTCAACACAACATGAGAAATGAATAGCAAATGATTGGTTTTATATTAAGAAAAAGTTGTTTGAATATATTAAATGTGTTTCATTGTACAATTTCTATATTTGCTGTGTTCCCAAACCAGAATTTTTCACCTAATGGATAGATTAATGAGATGACACTAAGCAGAGGGGGAAGGTCATGTATAATCAGAGCACTTGCAGACAGTGTTTATAAAAGCTGTTTAACAACACTGAGGACAAGTACATTGCACTTACAGCTAAGTGCTTCTAGGAGGGGCTGAGCACCTATGCTGCTTAGCACAAGGGCTTTAAACCAAACCAAACCTGCTTTGGCATGACGAATAGCCATTCGGGATGATAGAGAATGAGATTTCCTGTCAACTGATCTTCCACCTCCCAGGTGAAGGGAAGTCAAGCCAGCCATTGGGTAGCATCACCATTCAACTTGAAACAGCACATGTTAACCTTGCCTGAAAATATAAAATTTGGATTCAACATGCTAGCTGCCTGTGCAGCCATGTGAGGCAGCATAATGGCACATGAAAGAAAAGATCAAATTTAGTAAGTGTTGAGGAGGTGTCATCAAGAGCCACATATTACTTCAAGATGTGTTTTCAGCCCCAGAGCCCCTCTCACATAGAAATCTCTTCTACCCTCTGAGAGTTGGAAAATTCCTCCCAACTTGGTTGGAAGTAGCCAGTCTGCACAGGTTTAGCTATGATCTGTCTATTTTTCCTGTTCTGTTCTCCTATAAAGAGCCACAAAATAAAACTAAGCTGATGGGAACAAGCCTCTGCAAAATTCTAGTGCTTCTTTCTTTTCCATTTACGAACTCTGCAAGCTACCTACAGCAATTAAGCTTTTGCAGAGCAGTGATTGTACCCTACATCATCCAAGGAGCTGCTTTCACCTCCCTCAATTTGCATTTTGCCTCAATTTGAGTTATCAATTCCTCTCACCAGTGGTAGCAGCCTGATGCCTCCCAGGGGTGGGGAGGCATATTTTTACCTGTTTCCAGTCCCTGCAGAAATGCTCCAAATACTTCCAACCTGTTTGTTTCCTTACCCATTAACAAACTTCCCTGTCTCTGCATTTTTCATTGAGGAGTACAGCTCAGGTGGGAATTGCCTGCCCAGAGCAGGAAGCCCAGCCGGCAGTGCTGGCTCCACACAGCATGACACCTCTTCCTCACAGCTGTCTTCCTCACTACCATCCCCCCCATTTCTTTCCAGATAAAACCACCACCAGCACAACTGTCAGAAGCAAGAACAATGTGCTAAGGCAAGCACCAAGACAAACAGAGAAGTCATCAGGCTCTCTGCAGAGTAAACATGAGCTAAAATTCAGAGTCACATAAATCACGTGGATACATGCAGTTCTGGAGGGAGAGAAGGAAAAGGAGGGCCTCATTTTTCTTACACCACTGCCCCTGGAGGTCCCTTCCTGAGATTAGAACAACTCATCCAAAGGCACCCATGACACACCACCTGGTTTGGCCAAGGGCAAGGAGCTAGTTAGGAAGATGACCCTGGCGTATTTGTGCAGATATCTGCTCGTGGGCTCCTTCAGGACAGTTTTCAGCTTCATCTAACAAATGAGGGGGAAGTATCTAAATTCTCCTGAACTTCCAACAGCCTTAGACTTGCCAAGGAGCTGTGGAAGATGAAGAAGGAAGAGCAGTGTATCTTATTGCACCTGCCTTTGGTCCAGCCACAGCATGGTTTCATGGCAAAGCCACAGGTCTCCATCCTTTCTCAGCAATACTCCAATGAATGCCAAGAACGCCCAGTTTATATCCCGTGTGTTTATCTTTGGCAGAAACAGGATTTGTTGCAGTCTGCTGGAGATAACCTGAACTGGACACAGCCCAGTAGAAACCAAGAGAGCTCATCAGGATCTCTGCTCCTGATGATCCTTATTCTCTCAGAGAACAGCCACTCCATCCATTAACCACAGGGCCATAAGATGCACTAGATGTAACTTTCCAGGCTCTTCACCTAGAAAATATCAGCAGCTTTGCCATAAATTCAAGAAATAGAATGGAAACAGAAGATAGACGCTACCTTAGAAAATGAAAGGGCTGCCACAGAGTGTAGCATGAGAAATTCCACAATTTTCCGGATTATTTCTGTTGCAAAACCCTCCCCCTGAACTGGAGTACTGATCTGCGCAGCACTAACACTTAAGAAATCTGATATGCACTTCTACTGCAAAATGCACATATTTGTTTTTCTTTTGGTGGAAAAACATAAATATTTAAATATTGATGTATAAATATTTAAATAAATATTTATCCTCAAATGTTTTGCCTAACACTTCTTGTCTGTCCTGCAGCAGCAGCACCAAGTCACAGAGAGCAGTACATTGGTACAGGTGTGACAGTGGCACAGGACCAATTTGTGGGACTCCCTACATGAGCTTGGCACAGGATGTGAAAAAAATTGAGATAAAGTACATAATAGGTCGTATCAAGATTTAAAAGCACAGACATTTTCATGTATTGAAGTGTCTGCTGAAGCCAGATTTTTCAGAAGACTTAATTCATTATTTATATCAGACTAAGGATTTGAGAACAAGAAAATGTTTATTGAGAGCAATGGAAACAGAGGTTGGAAGAACAACTATTGTGCCCAACTTCCCAGTTAGTTAATGTGCTTTGCATTACGTATTCTGAAGCTCAGCTTGAGAATTTTGCATTATTTGGATGTTGGAGGGACTTTGAGCGTTGCACAAACAGTAACACAGATTTTATATAATAATTTATATAATAATCTCTGCCTGGCAAAAAATAGCACAGAAAATAGAAATACGTATAATTGCAGTAAGATGCTGAAAGAGTGAACAGAAGTTATTTCTTAGTTCAGTAGCCTCACATTTTATGTGCATACCTGAGCTTAACATCCATGAGTACTGAATGTTAGTTTAACCTATTTTGCAAAGCTCAGGAGAAAAGATTCATTTAGCTCTCTTACAAATCTCTCCAGTGGCTGAGTACACTTTGCTTCAACAAAGACATAGCAGGTAATCCAGGAAATTGCAAGAAAAAAAGAGTAAGGCAGTGCCATATGTGCAATTTCTGATACCTACAAAGATAAGGTGACTTACAAACTCTCCCATCATGAAACAGTTACAGAAGGAAGGGCATCTTTTGTGTACATAGGAAGCAAACAACTGAACCTAGTGTTCCTAAATACTCTGAAACAGTAATGGTGAAATATTAGTTTTAAATCAGTAGTATACTGTATTTCCAATTATTTTTTTATCCCCTCGATTACACGGTTAGTGTAAGAACAGGGAAGTTTTGAAAATCTTGAAGAGCAGCTGACAGTGGTTTTGTTCATTAGAATCCCAATATAAAAATCTGTGTCACCTCCTTGCAGGTACTTATTTGATCACCAGTCAAACCAGCCCTGATACTCATGCATATATGAGCTGTGCTGAATGTATAGGATATTTGCTTCCAGAGACTTTCCAGAGCACTTCTGCCTTTTCTGTATTTTCCTATCTCTACCTGTAAGCTTAGAAAATTATTTTATTTTCATTTATTTATTGGAAACCAAATTGTGCCCATTTACATCCATGATTGCTCAGACAATGTGCAAATGGAAGTGCTACCCATCTTGTTTCAGGTACATGGGACTTAAGGACTGGCTTATCCAGATGCTTGCTCTTTATCCCCCGACACTACAAGGTCCCCCGCCCAGCCTCCCCCTACTCTTCCCACTCTAGCTTTGGCAAAGTGCTCCCCAACCTGCACCAGGACCTCACAGGCTGGGCAACAACACCACTTCCTGTGGAAAACGACTGATAGATCAAGAATCACCCTCCCACCAAGACTGGGACTGATGAGGTACCCAGTGCACTTTGAGAAGTACTGACTATCCGTACACACAAGATGGCAAAAATTCCCCAAAATGCTCTAGATATGTGACCAGGTGTACAAGAAGCCATAGTCTTTATTCTATATAGCCTGACATAGTTGAAAAGGGATTATCCCATATCGCTCAAATTCCCCTTCCAGCAATAGCCATATCCTAGAGAATAACTCTGGAGACTCCAGGCAAAGCCTGGAGCACTGCTATGCTAAGTGTTGTATCATGCCTAGAAAAATGATACAATCAACCAACACCTGGCAAGGACACGAAAGCCCCCCAGGGTACCCAGCAAAATGCACTGACAAATGTTTCTTGGAGACACTGCTGGATACCTGAGTTTTGGACAACACACAGGCAACAAAACAAATTATTCAACCTGGAAGCATTCATGAATCCTGACACAGCTCATCCTTCTGTACAACAATGCTGCTCACACTGAGGGACTTGGGAAGCCTTGCCATAGAGGCAAAGAAGGTAAGGTGTTTCCCAAGTGTTATTTTATGTAAATATCATAAAGGTTCCCCCAGAGAGTAGAGAGGGGTAAAAAACTGTTCATTGCACGCATAATACAGTGATGCTGCAAATGTACATCAACTTTGATGCACCAGATGTGCTCTATACATATCCAGATGTGCTCCTGTTTGAAGTCTCTGGTATTCCCCAGCTGCACTTGTGACTCATCAGCACACATGCCAGAGTAGCTCCCAAACTGTGAGAACCCCATGACACACTTGGGTGACACATGCCAAGAGGTTGCCCAGGCACCTTTGAAGCAATTCTATCCTCCCAGGGAGCTAAGTCCCCTTCCTGTAGGTGCACAAAGGCACCACATTTCTCACGGGGCAGAACTTAAGGGCAAGAGTACTTCTGCTTTATCCTATCAAGGTTGAAGACTAAAGCAGTGTTTTGCAATACGAGTTGTATAGAAGGTAACATAACGGATACATAGTCAATGACTGCCTGAAATGGAGATCCATGATTTGCGGTTAGCTGATTTCTTCCCCATGGTATCACCCAGTCATTCAGGTTGAGAACAGGTTGTAGCCAAAAATCCTTTGCCAGAACGTGCTCTTAAGAAGGAACCACAACTTGGAACACAGCCCATGAATATCTGCTCACTCAGTTCCAGCTAAACAGTGAAGGGAAGTGAATCTTCAAATACATGTAATTTCTGATCTCTCCTACACACTTCCCGGTTGCTCGGTTTGGAGATGGTGACATACAAATGTCACTGTTTATCTCCTTTTCCATCATCTTCTCAGGAGCCCACTCTCTGCTAGCCCACACTAGCCACACTGATGTTCACAATTCTGTCCAGAAAGCCTGGTGTTCACATCCTCATGTGGAAGGGGAAGGATTGCTTGCTTCAGCCCCAAAAAATTTGCTGTGTATTTTTGTTTTTCCTGATTTACTTTTCCAGTTCAGACAAGTCCACTGATGCATTAAGTTTCCCATCAATTCCCTTAGGAAGCAAGAAACAGCTACCCTCTAGCAACCAATACATCTCCAAATGTGTGTTGAGATTAGACATCAGGCCAGCAGAATAAACAGTTACATTAGGGAGGGGGATCCATACCTTGCCCACATAAGCAGGTACCCCAGCAGGTTTTTGAGCTGCCATACCATGCTTGGGAAAGTTGGGAGGTAATGCCTCCCAACAATCCAGGGAAAGAAGAACAAAAGCCAGGCGTCCACTGTCTTCCCGCAAGCTGCATTACAAGAGGCATCTATGCCTTTCATTCATGATGCCAGTACTCATTTCCTGGCAGGAGCTGGAGAGATTTTACACTTGGCCAAGCACAAATCTGGAAGAACAGGGACAAGACGGGGCATGTGCAAGTGAGTCCCATCCCTTCTTGTCCCCCAGTCTGTAGCGAGCCATCAGTCATGACTTGCACCAGATTTCCTAGAACCATTCTGCTGGTGAAATGCTCCTGACTCTGGAAGCCTTAGCACCAGGTCTCACAGTATGTTAATCCCACCACATAGATCTGAACAGCATATAAACACCATCACCTTCACCACTGCATGGCACATCATAAATACAGCTGCCTGAAGCTGGCCATTGGATGCTTGTCCAAGGGATGGTGCTGTAAATTCACAGAGAGAGGAGAGTCTGCACAGGAACAGCCCAGGAGAGAGTGGAAGACAGCTGTTTCATTTCTACTTCTTACAGGAAAATATTTCCATGAAGTGTAATGTTTGGAAAATGTCTAACAACCCAGTTCATGCTTTCTACAGATTATGTGGATTTACCATTTCTTTTGTCCATACTGGGATAGATGAATAGAGAGATAAAAGGAGGCATGAAAATATAAGACAGTTGGAATGCAGGAGAATCTATAGAATGTGCGAAAAATGTAGGAAAAACTAAATAAAAGAGGAAAAGACAAATGAGATATTGTCAAGAAAGCCGGTGAAGCAGCAGGGTCCCAGTTCAGAGGTGGAATCATTAAATGACAAGCGAGGCAGCTCTTACACAAAGGCTACATGATTTTTTAACCCAGGAATTCACTAGGGGGAGTGTGTGGTCAAGGGCGAACGCCAGAACGAATCTGTTTTCCAGAAGAAAAACGGAGTTCAGTAATCCCAGAGCAGGGACCCGGGGAATGAGGCAGCTTCTGCACTGACCACACTAGACCATATCCCCCAACGGTTCTTGGGAAGGTGGAAGGCATCCACCACCCACTGCACACAACAGCAGCTGTGGGAAAGCAGCTTCACTTGCTTCCAGAGTGAGGACCAAATACCATGGCCCTTTAAGTGGGAAGCAAATAAATGCTACAGAGATAAACCTGGTGAAATTGCTTGTTTTGCCTGGAGAAAACTATTAAACCCTTTTCCCCCTTCCTTCTCCAGCTTGTCACAAAAATCTGGGATCCCGATCCACAAAAGCCACAGTGCAACCACATCAGCTTAAACTCAGGTTACAATCCTTCCATGTCTCAGATACAACTGGGCAGCATGTCAGACATGCATTAGAGTAACCCTACCATACATCCTCTGCTCTTCTCTGTTGCAAAGAGGAATGGGAAGACACAGATCCTTATGGAGACATGTGCAGAAAGGAAGCACAAAGATCAGGCAGAAAAAGGAATTGCCTCACAGCAAATCCACAACACAAAGGGCCTTACTACTTATCCTGATGGAAAGTAGCCCCCTCTAGAAAGAGAATGTAAAGGACTAGGACAGTCTGACAGGGATTTCCAAAGTATGCGTGCTTGTACAGAGCAGCCCGTGCATGTGCAATAATGATAATCCTAAACCCCTGGGGAAATTCCAGGACACACACAAACTCCTCTTTGAGATCCTGCATTTCCTTCAAGTGCACTAAAAGCACTCCATCCAAAACTCCCTGAGTGTCCAATCCCTTGCACATAAAAGTATCAGTGATTTCCAGGCAAGAAGCAACTCAAGGCCTCTATGCATGGGGGCACATCCTACATTTCCAGACATTTGGCAGCCCTTCAGGATTCCTGCATCTGTGGACACATCTGGGCTTCCCAGACACAGGGCAGTGCAGCCTCTGGGCGCGCACAGCAGCATGCAAGGCCAGGAGACACATGGAGCCCCCAAATCTGGCTAGATGGTGACAGACAAAAGAACACATCTGGAGAAACTGGGAGAGTTGGTCATGCAAAGAACTAGCCCAGGGGATAGACAGCAGAGGAAGCTGGTGGCAGCTGAAAGACAAGCATGGCAGTGTGAGTTCTTCTCCTCACAATTTCTACCTGAGGGCAAACTAGTGCTTGCATCTCTTGGGAACAGGAATGCCAAGCTTGTGCTTCTTCTGGACTGTCCTGTCCTCACAAAGAGAAAAAAGAGCCATGGAGTTACTCCCAGTCCCTGTGGGGCTGCCAGAAATAACACAAATCTAACGTCTCACACCAGCTGGCGAAGAGGACTAATCTGGCTTCAGGAACTGCTTGAAAGAGAGCCAAACCTCCCATCCAGTTCTCATGGCCCCCTCCACCTCCTTCCAGACCCAGTTCCTTTTCTGGCATGATGGTATCCTCTGTGCTCAGCTGACAGCAAGCTGCTCCTTGCAAACCGCTCTGCTGACCCATCCTGCCACAAAGTGCTCACTGGGACTCCTCCATGCTTTTCCCATCCCACACCATGGTCAGGAACAGCACAACAGGCCCTGGCTCTATGCTGGCAAGACCAGAGGGTGGTGGGGCTGCAGACACAGCAGGGAACTCCCCTCCTCCATCCCTTCTCTCAATAGCCCGTGTCTCTTTGGAACCTCCAGCTCCAAGGTTTGCACTCTTCTGTAAAAGAGGAGCTTTGTCACAGTTGTAAATACTTTTTTAAAAAATAATTGTTTTCAAACTGCAGTATAATGACCAGAGAAGAACCATCAGCACCACAATAACTGGGTCTGTCTGCATTTACATTCAGTGAGAGTGCTGAGACACTGGCATAGTTTTCCCAGAGAACTGGTGGATGACCCATCTCTGGAAGTGTTCAAGGCCAGGTCAGATGGAGCTCTGAGCAATCTGATCTAGTGGAAGGTGTCCCTGACCATGGCAGGTAGTTTGGACAAGGCCTTCAAAGAGTCCCTTCTAGCCCAACCGTTCTATGATTTTGATTCATTTCTACCAGCAACTTGCAAGATAATGGAAAAAAGTAACTTTGATTTTACTGATGATACTGCATAGCCCAAGCCAACAGATATAAAGGACAGTTTAATTTAGATGTTGGTGGCAACAGAAGTGTTTATTTGCCATCACATACACTTTACTCCATTCCTGCTACTATGTACCTCCCTGTAGTCCTGCCTCATTGTGGTGCCGGCATTAGAAAAGCCATGTTAAAAATATGTAAGAAAGCATTTTTCCTCTTGAGTCAGTGTAAAGGAAGGATGTTGGCACACTTAGTAGCCTTTGGGCTGCATGTCAATGATTCGAAAGTCTATGTGTTTCAGAAAGAAAAGTCCAAAAATGAGTTTTAAAAGAGCAAAACCTTGATGAAAAGATACTCCTGTGTTACAAGCAGACGTAGTTGGGCAGAGCTAAACTCAAAACATTCCGAGCCGGATTTGGTCTGCAAGGTTCCTATCTTCTTCTGTCACACATTATTAAACATAGATCAGAAACAGGATCTGGGATTACAGAACAGACTGAACTCAGGACATCAGAAGACACCTGTCCTATAAATAGGAATCATTTACCAATTCAGAGAAACACACACATGTTTTGGCAACCTCTCAGCCAATAAAAGCAGAAGCCCCAACTTCAGAATTATCCAAGTGCTGTTATTTTAAATGTGAAACAATGATTTACATCATCATTACTTAACTCCTCATTTCCCAAATTCTCATCATGCATGTCTGCACTGAACAGAACCAAAAATTAACCCTTCCCAAAAGAAGTCCATTACCAGTTTGGAAAAATGCCTTTTTTTTAAAAAGAGTAAAGCAGAAATGACAACAAAAAGCAAAACTTTAGGTCTAGAGCTGTTGATTTGGCGCTATTGGTTTCTTCAGCAGCTTTTTGCCTGTATCCTCACACTCCAGGATTTCAACTTCAAAACGTCAGAGTCTATTCAGTCACTTAGATCACAGACTTTGCATGGCAAAGTACTCCAAAACACCAGTTTGGGACTTTGCACTGAGTTACAATGCTGGGCTCCGATTTGTTAACACTTGGGGTACTGGAAAAAATTAACAGAAACACGTGCAAGGGTCTGTATAAGGGAACAACGTGAAGTGCTGCTTCCATACAGGTGCAGCCGATTATCTGAGGCAACTCTGTGCAGAAAAAAACCGGTATTTTCTTCGCAAATTTTAAGAGCAGTAAAAACTTCCAGATAATGGGAAGTCCCTGAAGCTTTTAGAAAGTGTTTTCTCATACTCCATACCTGGTATGACAGCTGCTTCTTTGCAGCTATGGGGAGTTGTGGTTTTCCATTTGTGAAAATTCAAGTGAAATCTATCATTTTTTGGAAAGAGCCTAAGTCCTGGTGTTCTCAAATATCTTTACAGGTTGAACATTTGGATAGGATCCAAGACTCCAATCAGAGCCTGAATATGTGGAAATATTTAACTTTCTAAGAAACAGTATATAAAATAAGCTGTTTCTCTGCTTGATGACTATTTCAGGATTGACTAATTATTTGTCAAGATGCCAAACACCACAAGGATGGCTCCAGAGGATAATTTCTGAAACTCAAATTTGTAACATTCTATCAAAGAAACACTATTTCTGTGTCAAACCCCTGTATCTGGGAATTTATATGCAACAAGATCATAAATGAACTTTTGGACACTCAAATTCAGAAGTCGAGTTATTCAATTAAATTTCTGCTAATTTTTTTTTTTGGAGGTGGAATGAACAAGTTTTAAAATAAAGCAGGAAAATAAACACTACTGTATCAAACACAGGTTCCTCCTGGGGAAGCACTCACATTTCAGATGGTTGGTCTCTGGATCTTGTTTCAAGAAAGGATTTGGTGGCAGGGAGCAAAGACTAACCTGCTGTCCTGGTCAGTGCATCAGCTCCTTCCTAGGGGTGGTTATGATAAGGAGATGTAGCTAAACTTTCCTGAATCCAGCTACCTCTGGCCAAACTCCCCTGACGTAAACCTGATCTTTCTTCTCATACCAGCAGATGTCACATCAAGGCCAGGCAGGTTCTGGCGTAGGCAGGGGCTAAATTCACCTCCTTTCTAAACCAGAAGAGAACTAGAACCCATAGTCCAAGTTCAGCTTTGTTTCCAGCTGAGTGAAAGATCCCTTTGGCCAAGTTACTAGCATAGGCTAACACATTCAGTTTGGTTTCCAGAGCATTTAATTCCTGCCATCACCTATTCTCCAGGAGGCACAACACTCATGTTGCACATTTATATAGGTTATAAGGATAGAAAGAACCATTAATATAATATAGGTTTTCTTCCTCCTTGAGAGAGGTTAAAGGATCTAACCTAGTAATTACTACATAAAAGCCACAACTACTGTTTGAAACCATTTCAGCAGGAGTCTGGCTTTCAGGATGAACACTGGCTGCTAATTCACCTCACCAGGTAAAAACATTCCAACTTTTATTCTCAGTGTTATAAGTCTGCACATTATTACCCCAAGGTTGTCCTGCACTAGATTCTAAATCATAGTTTCTCTTTGTGCTTTTCTTCACTAATATTTCCGGATGTTTCCTCTGAACTTTTTCTTCCTCTTGTTGGTACTTGCACATTATAATTAAGTTATTTTTTTATTTTTCCTTAAATAGATGTATCTTACTGAAATCTTGTCAATAGCTCCATATTTCCAGGATTTGATCATATATACTGGTCTTTTCTGAATATTTCCCAACCACAGAGCATTTTTTTCTACAATAGGCACGAGAATTGGACATGGTACACAACACTGCTTCCCAATACCATTCCCAATGTCAGAGCTTTCCATTAATCCTTAGAGGGCTTTAGGTGTGCCTGTCCTCCCAGCTGCTGCTCTGCCCATGCGACTCATGCCCACCCAGCTATTTGCAACATCTCCAATTCCCTTCTATTTATCTGCTTCCGTCTCAAATTTAACCTTTATCCTTTATTCTTCCAAAGTCTAAATTTATATTGAGTACCATATCAAAACACATGAATGTTAGTTCATTTGTAAAACTGTTAGATGCCATTTCCAAGCTCAGAGCTGTACAGGGCTAAATTATGCCAAAGCCAAGCTTCAGATTGTAGACCAGTGCCCTGACATACCATAAAAGAAAACCAAAAAGCTTTCCCACACTGAGGACAAAGACATAGCAGGTGCTAGGGCAGTTATGTCTATTTAATGTCTTACCATTTAAAAATTACCTTTCACTTGTCACTAGTGTAACAAAAGTGCTGCACCATCTGAAGATAGGTGTTGTGTGGGATTTTGGGAGGTTTTACCAGGGCCTGAGGGGCTGGGGCATAGCTCAACAACAACTGGACGGTGAAGTGAGTAGAGGGAAGAAAAGGGGAACCAAGATCTGATTAGCATCACATGAGGGAGAATGAGAGGGATCTTGGAAGAGGAAAAGCTGCAGAAGCTGAGCAGAAGGGCACGACGCTGCGGCAAGGTCAGATCACCATCAGAAGAGGCTGAACTCCACTGCGGTGGGAGGGGACCAGCAGCACAGCGGTTAGTGTGTGGGAGAAGGAAGGAGCAGCATGAGCATGTTACAAGGCCGCAAGGAAGACACAGCTGTCAACCACAGCCCTGCAGAAAGATGAGAGTGGGCTCGGCAGGGGAGACACACATGGAGTCTGGTTTTGGCCAGACTGAGCAAACAGGCAGCTGTCCATCATGGAAGTTATTTGGGATGTGCAAGGGTGGCTGGCAGAGGGAGGAAAGAGGCTCCTTCCAGGGCATTCCCCACCTCAGATGAGTGAGCTGGATCAAAACCAGTACAGCAATCTATAACTGAGAAAAGGAGAATGGAGATCAGAATTTCATGTTTATGCATCAAAGGAGCAGGCTGAAAGCACCAAACCCAAGCAGGAAAGGAAGAGACCTGTGTAACCTGGTCTAATGAGTCTGTCCTAGTCTATCCTTGCCCATAGCAGAGAAGCTGGAACTAGATGGTCTTTACATTCTCTTCCAACTCAGAGCATTCTGTGACTGTATATGCAACAACACCTACGAGTAGCAGCTCTAGCACTTCTCTATACGCCATTCTTGCAAGGTGCAGAAAGCAGCTGCTGCATGGACCACCTGGTAAAACCTACCACCCCCTGCAAACACCAAAGTCCTTCTTCCATATCCACCTGCTGAGTAGCTCAGACACTGGCAGTGTGGCTGCCTGGCAGGCAAGGTACCCAGCACCACAGGCAGCCCTCCAGAGATGTGACCTCCCTGCCCACCCAGCTCAATCTAAGCAGTATCTTCCCTTGTTTGCTGCCAAGTGCTTTCCTCACAGGTTTGCTCCTTGCAACCTCTGACAGAGCATCTCACTCCACAACTCACTCTAGCAGCATGAAAGAAGTGTCCGAATCCTGCCTGGCTGCTTGGGACAGCCCTTCCACAGTAGTTCAAGGGCCCAAATCTCCCCAAGCTCTCGTGTCACACTCCATGGCGTGTACAATACATGAGCATGCTGCTTTTGTGCCACTGCCGCTTCGGGGTACCCAGAGCCAGTTCTCCCCATACATGCACTCACAGGTACCAATGCTCCTGTCCGGGAAGAAGACACAGGTTAAGTGCCGTAAGTGTGAGGGAAAGCAGACATCTCTGCAAGGTATTAGAACAGGACAGCATCTCTCCAATCTGCCCAGCACTAAGGGATGCATAAATTTAGGTGCATAGCCACCTATGCATAGCCACCTGAATGCAAAACCTCCCTAGGTACACACTTTCACTGCTACGTGAGTACAGCCCTATAGTTACAGTCTGCCACTGATCAAGAATTGTCACTGCTTCCAGGTTTCCATTCTGTGTAGTAAATCATACATAATGGTTTAGACCCACAGCTTTCCGGTGTGTGTGTAAGGAAGCACCTAGAAACTGTTACACAATATCAAAAGATTTCCAGAAGGACCTTCTGCAGTTATACCAACTGTTACTTTGTCAGACATCTGAGCAATTTCTTGGCCTGTCCCCCCCATCTTCCCAAAAAGCCTGCAAAGAAATCCCAGAGCTGAATCAGTTTCCTCCATTTAGAGGCTCCTCTCATTTTTTCTTCCCTAACATTCCCATTTTCTTTCCTTCTTTTTCTTTACAAATATATAAATAGTCACATCGTCATACGAGACAAGTAGAGACTGACTCCTATGGGTAAAAACCAGATGTTTCCCAATCTTCCCTAACAAAGTAATATTTTATATATGGCTCTTCAATGGATTTATAGCCAATGAAGGGATGTTACTACATTAGCTCATGGAGGGGGTGGGTGATAAAAACTGGAAAGGAAGAGCCAGACAAGGAAAAAAGAAGCTATCCAGAGCGCTGCAATTGGAGAAGCATGACAAATGGGCAGCACAGTTTTAGAGGGCTTCGACAGCAAGGCAGATTGCCTGGCTGGGAGTGATTGTCCACAGCTGGAGCATCGCAGAGACCATCTGGTATTTCTTAAACATGCTTTCCCCAGGTGATCCAATTCTTGGAGTGCCCCAGCAAAGAGGAGAAAAAAAGGCCTGCAAGTCTCAGTCCCATTTCCAGAGTTCCCCTAATTAGTTAATAGAATTATATTTGAACTGGTTTCAGTTTCTCCTACAAAACCTTTGCTTTTGCCACCTTTTCATCAGAGAAAAAAAATTAAACTCATGGAGGTTTTAATTTAAGTCAACGATTGTGTCTCTTGGCAAAGCAACCCAATATAAAACTTAATGAAGTCAAGAGAGATCCAAAATTTCTTTTGAACACCTTGTAACCTCGCTTTTCCTCCACCACTTTTAGCTGCATAAAGCATGCATATCCACAGGCTCTCACATTACTCTACCACCCCCGTGCATCCATCCCCAGCATGAGACTCTGAAAAATGTGGGCTGCATGGGGGTACTTCAAGAACCTCTTATTTCCAGGATTTTAACCCTTTTCTGAGCTTGGAAAAAATATTAATTAACTGTGCATGCCACACAATCCTGTCCCTGGAACAGGGAGGGATGGCAAAGGAGCAGTACTTCAACACTTATTGCTGCCCTTGTGTTCCCCTGTAAGACAGCCCTGTTCTGAGCCAGGAGCACTGGGAAGCAGCTAATGAAGAAAAAAAGCAAGAGAAAGCGGTAAATAATAAATGAACGGACAGATGGAAAAATGGTTAGAATAAGCAACTGGAAAACAAGCCTTGGGAACCAAACTGTGTTCCCACCAGCAGGCAGTGCCCCCACCGAGCAGTGTGGGGCAGGAGCCAGGGTCCAGCCACACAGATTATCCCCACCACTTCCCGCCAAGCCAGGCTTTGTATCCGTGCCTTTCTCCTCTCCTCTCTGCTTTCTCCATGGCTTAGCCCAGGCACAAGGCATGGGTCTGTCAGATGTATCCTGCACACAACAGTCACACATCCCTGATCTCTGGCCTCAGGCTCCTCAGTGGCACACAAGAACCACTCCTGTTATTTTTCACAGGGAACAAACACATACAGATAGTGGCTGGAGTGCTGAAGCTGGCAATACTCCTCCAACTGCAGCTAAATTTTTTGCTGTGTCACAGGTTGCTAGGAAAGTCTTCTAAAATGCTGAGAACTCACCAGGCACAGAGTTTGCTGCTCTGTCTGCATGGGCAGCTACCTTCTTCAAGCCTGTATTTGAGGAAAGCTAGTGAGACCATAATCTCAGTCAAAAACACATACACAAGGTGCCTGAACATCTCCAAGCTGAAAAAAAAGTTTTATTGAATTATTGGGAAAAAATACTGGACAAAATAATTTAAATTAATATTTAAAGAGGTTTTGGTCAGGATTTTTTTGCATAGTTTTTAGGTGGTTTAGATGGCCAAAATCAGTATATTCCTCCACCATGCTGGAAGGGGATTTTGGCAGAAAATCCATCCTTACACAGTGGTGTAGACAGCAACAATAGAAGACAAAATAAGCTATGATTGTAAAGCCAAAGAAATAGCAACCAGCTGCAATTTACAAAGTATAGAAAATTAATAAAGTATTGAAAAAGCATGATGGAAAAATTCATGCCTTGCTGAGTTAGGAGTAAGTGGGAATTTAAATATAGAGGAAAGACGGGAAATGTGAACATAGATGCATTATTTTATGCACATAGTAAAATTATCAATGTAACTAAAAAATATTAATAATGCACTGTATATTCAGGGGGAAAAATGATTATGAACTCATCAGAAGACAATTATATACATCACCATTTACTAATGAACAAGAGATATATTAGATAACATCTGCTTTAGATAAGCACTGTTAAATCACCCACCCTTGGTAATTTGCACTTCCAAGTGTGCTAAGGAGATCTCTGACCTGTTAATGCCAATTTTTAATAAAACTTGGAATGCCAAGTAATTCTAGAAGGGTAGGTGAGCCCTAACCTCATGCTGATGCTTCAGCAGGACTCACTGACCTCGGGACCAACAGCCACTCAAGGCTGCTAGCAGAACTTGACAGAGTAATTAAAAGCCAATATAGGAATCTACCAATAACTCATTATATTCATGTCTCAGCTAATTACCAGCCAACACATGTTGTACAGAATCAAGTCCTCTCTAACGGATGTTACAGCTTGATTTATGAACTTACATTAATAGAAATAATTTGGTATAAGTAGATAGACAGAAGCAGTTGATGAGACAAAATCCTATCCATTGCTGCTTCCCATCCCACAGGATACAGTGTTGTTACCAAATCACTTAGATAAATACAATATCCTTAGAGGCAGCTTGCAGATAGCACAAATGAAGTTCAGCAAGTAACAAACAAAACAGCCTTCATTTAGCCTGTGATCCCAGCTGTATGGCTGCATGGCCACCATCCAACCAAGTGTCCTTTGATTCAGCCAAGCACAAGATAATACACGTATGGGAAAACAATATAGGGCTTGTATCTCTGGGATGGAAAAGTCTGTCCTGCATGGCCACAGGTCAGAGGAGGAGCCACAACAGGACTCTGGCAAACTAAAGCTTAAGGAGTCAAACCTTTTCAGCTTAAGAAAGAGAAAAATCCACAAGATTTGACTGCTGCTTTATAGCAGTAAGGTGTTATATTGGGGGGGGTGGGAAGGGGTTTCTAACATGGCTGCAAGAGGCAAATCAAGATCCAGAGGCTGAAAGTCAGAGGTAAGCACCGCACTGACAAAGAGGAAAAGTACCATCAGCACAGTGAAAGATGACAAACATCACACAAGAAGGTCTGGGCAATTTTGAGGCCCAGCATAAAAGCAGGGGGTGAAAGCAGTACAAAAGGCAGATATGAAAATCTCTGTGTAACGTAAGACTGGAAGGAGCCCAGACACTGGCACACTGGGGGTCTGCTTTAGGCTACAAAATCAGGGAGATCAGAAGCATAGGCTTATTGGGAGCATCTGAAACACAGAACCTGCTGGTAATTAGGGAGCTTTAACTGCCCACACATTTGCTGGGAAAGGAAGACATCAGACACAGCCTTGCATTAAGTTCCTGGAATGCACTGACAAAAAAAATTGTTAAAGGAGAGAAGAACAAAACTGGGAAGGAGGACCCTCAAGGTTTGATTCTCATCAATAGAGGAAAACAGGGAAAAGCCATGAGGATGGAAAGCACAGCAGGTGAGAAGACCTGAAATGAGCATTAGTACTTGTTTGAAAAAGAACAGGAAATAGTGGCAGAGAAAAATTAGTGCTTTGCAAGGAAGGAGGCTTCGGTAATCTGAGAGGGTTCGCAAATGAGATTTTGTGCCAAATGAAAAGGGAGTTCAAGAAAGATGGTGTTTTGTAAACACACAGCAAGATAAGGGAATAGAAGTAAATTATTTTAGCACGGGGGTATGATAAGTGTAGATCACAGACTCTTCCATGGCTCGCAGCATGCAGAGGAGAAATGGCAACTCAGTCAGGCTGACAGGGGAGAGGACAAAGGAACAGCACCAGGAGAGAGGGATAGAGCAAAAGAGCCAAGTGCTCCACAGAAACTGCTAGCAGCAGGGATTGCTGGCATTAATGAGGGGACATTTGATAACAACATCAGTGGGAAGAAGCAGACCAAAGAATTCAGCACCTCCTGAGCAGGGAGAAAAGGTTAATAGATTGGTTTATGACACTGAACATGCCACAAGCCCTTCCAAAGCTGTTAGTGCGTGTCAGCCCTCCCCCCTTCCACCAAAATCTGTTTTCTGTTAGGTTTATGTGGGTTTTTTTATTCTCTACAGAGCACCCAGAACTAGCTGGTTCTGGTAATGACATTACATATTCTAATGTACGTATAACTGCTAATTTTAAGATGCAGAATTTATAAAATATCTTTGCTTGTGAGGCTAGTTAAACTGGACAGTATATTGGATTTAATAAATTCTGAATATGTCACAAGAAGCCATATTTCCCACAGTTACAAAAGCAATAACTAAATCAGATAATGAGAAAGCCAAAGTGTGGCTAAACAGACTGTAGTGTGTCACCTGAAAAAGAGATTCACCTTCATGACCTCTCTCACACACACACATGCTGTCAGCACAAAACGAGTTGTAAAACTACTAATTAGGGTAAGAGAAGGCAGGGGATCCCAAGGGTTTGGCTCACAGCTGCCTCAGGAAGCAAAGAGGTATAAATTGGGACAGAATTTCACAATAGTCAACAACTCCCAGAGTTAAAATAGTTTAATGCTTTTGTTGGTTCAGACTTCATGGAAAAAAGGATAACGTGAAGACCATAAAGTTAATGCAATTAAAAGGAGCAGAGTAAAAGGATAATGTCTGGTAACACTTGAGCAGAATAAAAGTTATGGGAAGTTTGATGTTTTCAAATAGGCTGAGGTCCATCAGCTACTATCTAGGGGAATTTCTGGAAGACAAACGAGATTTCTAAAGATCGGAAAAGGGCAAATATAGTGGCTATATTTAACAGGTTGAAAAATCGAGGAAATTGCAGGCCAGCCAACATAACTTCAATTCTTGGAAATATTTTGAAACAAATCATCAAACAATCCATCTGCAAGGAAGGGCTGGATGTAATAGCCCTGCCACGTGAAGACAACCTGCTTTTTCTTTAATAGAGCAAAAGGGTCTCTTATGTGAGATAGAGGCAACAGATGTTCTATACCTTTACTTTCTCAAGATTTTACCTCCAGTTGTGTGTAACACTTTAATTAGAAAATTACGAAAATAGAGTCTAGATGAAATTCCATGTGGGAAATGCACAGCTGGTTGGGAAATGGCACACAAAATTGTATGCATGAGCAAGTAATATCATAGCAAAAATTCCATGATTGTAAAGACAGCAGTGTCATGCACAAGGTACATGAAATAACCCTGCTGCTTTTCTCAAAAAGGGCTCTCAAGAAAGGCCTTGGCTACAATACTCATCTCTTCAAGGCAATGTGCTTCAAAAACATCCCAGACCCAGTGGAGAGGGCCCAAGGGAACCCAACAAAACACAGAAACACAGAAAAAATTGTAAAGAGGACTGAAAGGGACCTCAAGAGGCAGAATCAACCATGTATGTGTCATTCAACTTGAAAATAAAATGGACATGAGAAAAGAGCAAATGAAAGGCAGTTGTTCAGTGCAGAGAACAAAAGTCTTCAGGGAAACATGATAACAAGCCTCAAATATGTAAAAGATTTCTGCAAAGGGAAAAGGAGTGCTGTAAGCTGTTCTCCATGTCCTCGGGGAGAGGAGATGTTGTCATGGGCTTAAACTGGAGCAAGAGATTTTAACAATACTGACTCCATAATGACATAGCTAAAGACGCCCTAGAGCCGAATGATGAAGAAGGTCATCACAGAAGGTTTTAAAACAAGGATAAAGCCACATCATCTGAATTGGTCAACAGTGATGTCCCCACAACCTGGGCATGCTGATGCCTGGCTGCTGAGCCCTGACAGCCTGCTGGCTTTACATGGACATGCCCAGCACCACAATATATTTCACCTACACACCAAACACCCTCAGAAGGCTGCACAGTAAAGATAAACAGCCACTTTGTTTCAGAATGAGTTCATATAAACAACTGATAATGTCACAAAAACACTCAGTTACAAGAGATTCTTTACCACGATTTATTTTTCCCAGCACCATTCCATTGGCTCTTATCCGAAGGTCTCAGAAGACACCTGCAAACCATCCTCAAAAGGTTGGCACCTCTGCTGGTCATTAACCATAGGCTCAGTACAGATACTATTTTAGCGACATTGCAATTTTCCTGGTCCTTTCCTCCCAGAAAAGCCTCCAGAGTTCCACAGCAGTTCTCTTCCCCTCTTCCCCACAGAAGCTGATGATATTATTGTCTTCTCCTTGCTGACATGACTCCCCCACCAGTACCCTAGTTGTGTTAATCAAGGAGACAAATTCAGAAAAATTATTTTTACTCTGTTTTTAGCTTTGAGATACTTTTTCTTATTCAACTCCAACAAAGCGTTCAGGGTCCCCAGAGTCTGACTGATTTTTCTAACTGTACCAGCTGGTCACACAAAAGATATTGCCTCTCCTCATACATCTTTCCTCAAGCAGAGAACAGGTACAGATTTGTCACAGAAAAGGCTAGAAGATGCCCTCTTGAGGTCCTTTTCAGATCTATTTTCTACAATGCTGTGAATCATATGTGTAACTTGAGGGACTGTGATGGACAGAAGAGCAGAGAGCTGTATCTCAAAACACTTGCAGACCTGTCACACAGCCCCGGAGGTCATTGTCCTCGAAGGAAAGCTGGAGATCAAGTGCAGTGCAGACCACCCCAGTGCAGTAAAGCAGCTATGATTCATATCACTGCTGTACAGACCACAGAACATTTAGATTGCTGATCCCAAACAAGCTGACAAAAAGGCAAGGAAGCCGCACTTAACTGTGCAACAACCCTCTCAGATACTATCTTGCAAGGTGGTCTCCCCACCAGCCCCATGGAATTGCTGTAGCTGAGGATAAACCCAACTGGGGAAAACTCCAGCAAAGTGAACCAAAAGCACACCCAGTGCCATGCTCCACTCCTTGCACAGTCTCTTGCAAGGGCAGCCTCTGAGTCACGCACTCCAGACCCAGCTCTCCATGGGATGAGTCGCAGGCCCTACAGACACGTCCTACTTCAGGACCACTATCTCCTAGAGCCACAGCATTCAGCAGGAATCACAAAACCACCAGGGGAGGTTCACAAGTGCAGGAAACACACATGTCACAGGTGCTCAACCTGAGCCATGTGACTCCCTGCCAAAGAACAAGTGGGGCTCTCACTGGCTTTGGGGAGAAGCAAAAAACATATTTCTGTGGGACATTATCTTGCATGCAAACTCTTCATGCAGACACACTGCCCTCATCTCTGCTCTGTGCCTCCCTCACATAAGTTTTTTGCAGTAGCCACACACAGTGTGCTCCCCTACACTCTGCTTTGTTCCACTTTTCCCACCATTACACATTCCTCTTGTGAAAAGCTGGTGTGCACACTCTGTCACCACCACTTCATGCTCCCATATTACTTATCAGGGACAAAGAGAGTCTCTGCCTGGCTTCTAACATCTTCAAAAGTAGACTATTTTTTTCAAGGAAAATCCACCCCCCGAGCTCACAACTGCTATTACGGCACCGTTTAAGCCATGTAAATACCTTAACAGGGTCGTGGGACACCAGTGTGAAACACCTGATTGCAGTGTTGGACACAGACAGTGAAATGCACTCTTTGGCAGCTCTCAGCTCTGTCCCTAGCAGTTCCCACCTGAGTTTAATCCCTTCAAGTCTCAGTGCAGTCATAAGACACGCTCTGCTAACACTCTTAGCAGAGTGGGATCACAGAGGGTCAACTGGAAGCATGATGTGCCCTGTGTGGAGGGTCCACCCTCTTAACTGTGGCTGTTAGAGGCTGTGTTGTATATTACAGGATGGACGCTCCCCACCACACACCCTGTGGTCTCCTCACTGACTATTCAGTGCAGACATGGTGTGGTAGGACAGGCTGGAGAGCCGTCGTCATTACTCTATTAATGCAAAGCAGTGCAATGCAATATGCATTGCAGTTTCAGGCAGAAGGTAGAGCAGACAGAAGACATATTTCTCCATACGTAGTTCAGAATGAGAAGTGGGGTGCTATTTTGTTTCCTCTGGATGGGAACTCCCAGAGGGAAATTTATAGTCCGTACTAGTTCTGTGGGACTCTCAGTTACATGAAAAAAATGCATGTAAATACAGGAGGGGACATGTATCTCTATTTACCTGAACAATTCCCTCTTCCATGAGCTTAACAGGCTTTAGTTAATAACAGTTCAGAAATCTGTGGGTATTCAGTCTCTTAAAGTGCAAATGCAGTACACTTATCCAGCCCAAACTGACACCACAGATGGAGGAATCCAGATTTGATCTATCAAAGTCTTCCTGCTGCTGCCCCACTCCCCACAGGCTCACTCAGTGAAACCTAGATGCATGATGTGTCTCTACTGCCCCAGGCTGTTCCTAACACCTCACCTGCTGCCAGCCCAATGCTGAGTATTCACCCCTCAGCTCCAAAATGACCTTCCTATCACCTGAACATTTTTCCTGAGGGTTGCAGAGGAGGGGAGCCTGTTGTGATGATTGCAATCTCTACTCTATCTGATACAAAACATAAAAGAGTCACTGCTTGCTCCACTGACTGGAAAAGAGCAGAGAAGTGTTTCTAGGGAAAGATTCCTTCTCCTCCCCTATCACACTGCAAGCTGAGCTCAGAGAACCAGTTCACAGAGGAGAGCAGACAGTGCTGTCCACTCTCCCCTTGCTCTACCACGGATTCATCCAGGAGCACCAGAGATGCTGATCTGTGAAATGAGATACCTATTCCTGAGCACCAAGGGGAACAACAGCAAAGATTAATAAATCTCAAAATATTTTACAGCATTTAAATAGTACTGTCACAGATCGAAGGTGATCACTCGTGTCAGTGATGCAGCCTTTGTAAGCCTAGAAAGATCACATACAGAAAGCAGAGGCAAGATTCAAGAGAAAGCCTGCAGACAGGAGCTGAGGAATGCTCATACTCAAGGAGAGAAACTGAAGTGGTCTAAGCCAGAGTCTAATGATGCAATGTGTTCCTGGAGGAATGAGAGCCAGAAAGACTGCCTGGTTTCACTCAGTCTCAGTTGTGTCTTAGCACAAAAAACCACATTTCACTTTAAGACATGCTCTTTCTTACTTTGGAGGTACCTGCTGCTGGGAGCAGCTTAAATCCCAGTGCAACACAATCTTGTCTGATTGTTGAAAAAGGGAACACACAGGGAACTATGTGCAACTGCTGAATAGATTTGAAAAAGCCCCCACCTTGCACTGGTGCTACAGGGACCACAGAATCACACTCTCTGTACTTTAAGAGCTTTCATTCCTAAAGCCATGAAGATACTTCATGGAAATTTGATGGCAATATCACTTGCCCACACTTGGCAGGCAGAGTGGGAGGCCTGATCTGTAGTCTTTCAAGTTGTTCATATAAGTACATTATGTGGGAGGAGGAGGAAGAAGAAGAGAACTACAGCGATAGTGGTAATGTGGGAATAAAAATGCCTCACAGTGGTATATATTTCTACTCCTAAGGTCTCCTAGAGTACCCATCCCATCCTAATGCACCTTTATTCTCAAATGACTTTGGGAAAGATACTCCATTTACACTTCTTTGGTACAACTGAAATGCTGCACGAACAAGCTGTAGTAGGAGCCCCTCTCACACAGAGGTGTGGGGACCAAAATTTCTCCAGTCTAAATTGGACACTGAAGGTCATCCACAGTAAATGCACTGCATGAGGCCAAGTGATTGCTAGACACAGACCCTCAGGAGGTAGCTCTGTTCTCAAGGATTCCCCAGATACTCCATTCCTGCAAACTCAGACCTTCACTCTCGCTCCCTAAACCACATCTGCATTCTTGCTCCTACACCTTGCCTCATGACCTGGGGAGTCCCTATGGCGCTGTACAAACCCACTGTGCAGAACAAAAAGAAGTCCTCAAGCAAACTCTGGCTGATTGAATTTTGAAGGTAAGAAATGTCCTTCTTACAGATGTACAACCCCCTCTGCCCACCCCAAACAGCAGATCCATCACAGAGAAGGGAAATATTTACACAAGTTCGTAGAGTTCCAGTTAAATATTATGCTTAGCTGTCTAGAGTCTATGTTCTCAGACTATGTCTATGAAATAAAAGATTAAACTTCATAACAATTACGAAGTTGCTCTGCTCACATTCAAAGGGAGTTAAAGGATAGGTATTAAAATAGTTCTTTGGGTAGTATTCTGGTGAAATTTCTCTCCACCCTGGAGAGTTAGAGCTAAAACCTTCTGAACTCTCCTGTAAACACACTTGGAAAGGCTAAGAGCTAAGCTGATAACCAGGTAGTACCTCTGCTCTGCAGGTTCTGTAAAAAAATGTGAGCAATGCCAGAGAGCTTTTGAAGCAGTGAGGGAAGGAGGATAGGGGAGAGCAGCTTCACTTCTCGAGGGAAGTTTGTTTAGTGGAAAGTAAGCAAGTTGTCAGGGAAAAAGCTGACAATGTTGATTCCAGCAGTTGTACTGGGAATAAACAGCCAAGTGGATTACGTTACAAAGAATGAGAAACGGCTACAAGGATCCCATTTAAATGCTGGGGCTTCAGGAATGATGCAATTCAGCCATGCTCACGGCCCCGACGCCCAGCGACCCCCTATGCTGAGCGCTTTGACAGTGCTGGCATTGCCATCCCACCTCTGTGCGCTCCCCAAGAGGTCCAGCAGAGCTGATGACCGCAGGAGAACCAGAGCTCACTGCTACACTGCCAAGGACACAGACCCGTGCTGGCTTCAAGGCAGGGACTGGATACTAAATTAGGGGTGGCAGCAGAGAGGAGGGAGGTTGCGCAGGACCCGTTTGTCTCTCCCAGCCCAGCAGCACACAGGGGCCACCATGGGGTTTTACCATCTCCCCCCAGGCAGAGCTCAGGGCCCTCCCTCTTATAAAAATCAGATGCCTGCCTGCCTGCCTTTCACAGGAAAGGGACCTGTCAAGAGGAGAAGGGGATCTTGTTTGATTTATTAGTCTCTTCCTCCTTCCCATCGTCTGTGGCTCATCCAGCTGTAGCGATAAGGAGAACAGCTATGAAAGGACCCTGCTGGCTGCTTCAGTCCCATTCTTCTGCCCACTCATTGCCTGAAGACATCAGTCCTTTACAAGCACCATTAAATGTGTATCCAAAATGTGGCAGTCTCTTCCATCCTTTGAGATTCTGTTCTCTGGATAATACAAACACTTGCCAGGAAAAGAGTATCCTCTCATCTCTGTCTAGGCCATTATCCCTTTATATTTGCTCTTTAATATTTACTGGGTTCACACAAAGTGCATGCTCTGGAAAGAAAAAAAAATCAGCTGCAGCTTAAAGGACTCCAAATTTAGTAATTGCTGCAGCCCCATCGACGTGAACAGTTAGCAGGGAGATTTCTCCAGCACTTCACATGTCATGGTATTCTGCTTAGGTCAGACTGTAGAAAATGTTCTGTTCAGGGCACCAAATCTGGAGTGTCTGCATAGGTGCCAGCTCCAGAGGCTTTATGAGTCCACCTCCAGTTTCTGCAGGTCCTTTCCCTCCCAATACCCAGCAATCCTGGTAAGAAAGAGAGGCAGCCAGAGAAATGCTGATTCATATAAAGGTGAAGAACTGGAGATTTTTAACACACTTGTGAGTTAGCAAGAACTAGGCCCAGCTCCTGGCTCCAGAGCTGGTCTTGAAGCCTTACCTGTTAGAGTGAGGTTGCTGTATGTGTTTGAAAACTGCTCCTTTAACAAAACCAAGTGCATCTGAGCTGCCTTTTCCCTCTGTAGCTCCAACATTATGTCAGGATGCTGGGCGATCTTACAGCCTTTCTGCTTATCCAGGGCAATGTCACTGCGAACAATGTCTACAGCAAAAGGGAAAGAAAAAAGGGAGATGGCCAAACCTCAGCTTTCATTATCATTTCCACCTGATGCTTGGATCAGCATCAGCCAACACGACAGTTACACAACCATCACTCAGCAAGAGAAATCCCAAAAAAGGATCCAAGCCCCTTGGATCCACCTATCAAATGACCCTCCCCTGCTCAAGTCTCCTTTTCTCCCACAGACGCCTGTGTTCACACAACCTACTGGCCCTTCCAACTTTTACCTGCCTAGCTGTTGCTCTCTTACAATGATGACCCCTTCCTTGCGGGGAAGTGCAAAAGTGTCACAACATTTATATTACAACCCTATTACTGAGGTGTTTGACACTAAATAATGAGAAAAGACTAAATCTCATTCTGGTAACCCCTGGCTTCCATATAACTTTGCCTGTCAAAGAGGTGATGAAGAAGACTTGTTTATCCTCACAGGTATCGCAGGTTTATGATTCTGAAAAATTGTCCGTAGCCTTTTCGCTCCTGATATTCAGTTCAGGAGGGAGGAGGATTATTTAATAATTGTTTTCTCTTCATATGAGCATTCAGTAAGTCATCTTGTGAGATAAGAAACTGATAATCCCTCTCCTAGAGCTGCTCACCTGATGGAGTAGCAGGGCAGAACAAGAATCAAGTAAGACGTGAATAGTCTAAGTAGAAGAAGAGTGGTACAAACTAGTCCTTGCAAGGTCTCTTATGAGTTTAATAAACTCTGTAACATGTTTAGATTCACAGGCACCAGATGCTGTGTCTAGTTCTTACAAAATCTCAGGCAGCCAGTTCTGATAAGGAATGATGGAAGTTGGAGTTCTTCCACCACATTGCATGAGGTCACCCTTTGCATCATGAGGTTGCTCTTTGCTTGGTTTAATTCCCATCCAGTCAGAAGTTTCTGAAGGAATTTATTGTCAGAAGAGAGTCATATCTTGGTCCACATACACTCTCCATCTTGGTTCAATTCCCACCTAGCTAGAAGCTGCTGAAGGAGCTTGTTGTCAGAAGAGAGTCACATCTTTCTTCACATGCACTCTCCCGCTCCATTATTGTTACACACATCAAGGAGCACTAAAGCTATTTCTAATAATCATGCACCTGTCATTGGGGTGTGTAATCTCAGGTTAAACAAACTTAGGTTCAAAGCTCTGGTATGTCTTGGGCTGGCAGGGGACTGCCTCCAAACACAGGGTAGAGGACTGAAATCCAGGTTATATTCCTATCTCTGAGCTTCCTCCTAGAATCACTACACTAGTCTCGCCCAAGCTGTGTTCTATCTCTTTCCTGCATAGTTTGAAACTAGCACGGCTTCTATAAATCCTGTGTAAACCAGACTACTCAGAACAGCAATGTCATTAAAGCACCCATGATCTGTAGCTAGGGACATGTGTTCACTCCTCCACCCACAGCTAGCATGCTCAGGAGTGGATACAGGGCAGCATCCCACCAGCATGAAAACATGGCTCAGTGTATCTACATCCAGCACTCTGTGGTTTGTGTCAACCCAGCTTCTGCCCAGCTAATGAATGATAAAATCCTGAAGCTCTGTTGTGTGAAATATGTATTTTGAGTACTGAAAATTGAGAAACACCACCTTACCTCTCTCCCACACCAGAAAGGCTATTACTGCGGCTGCTGGTGTCACCTGGAGCCCATGAATAGCCATTCACCTTCCTGGGTGGTGGATTTGCCTTTCTGCAGTACTGATGGCAACAGTTGTACAACCCCCTACCTCTTCTACTCCACAAGGCAAACTGGAGAAAAACATATCAAGGAGGTCCTGACAGAGGAGAAGACTAAGAGACAGAGAAGTTTGAAATAAGATGGTCAATATGCTGTCTCCAATTTTCTTCAGACTTCTGTAAGGGAGTCCAGGCTGGGTCCAAACAGAGTTGTTCGCTAAAGGGAATGGGGGACTTCAAAAACCCTAACCAGTGCCAATATGGACCCACATGGAGGAACTATTCGCCTGGAACTAGGTTCCGAAGCCAGGACCTTGGAGAGTGCAGGAGGCCACGCCAGTGGGCCCTGTGAGACATCCATCTTTCGACCTCTGTGCACTGTTAGCAGGACCTGGGGGAAAGGGGCAAGCCTAGGAATGAAGGGCAGGAGCAGTGTTTTGAAAAAGCTGCTGTGACACGGACTATGACAAGGAAGTCAAGTCATATACAAGCAAATCCCTGGGAGAATCTGGAGGAAGACATGCAGAGCACAGAGGTGGGAGCACTCTCTGACAGTTATCCTCAGGGGGTTCTCAGACAGCTGCCACTGCAGACATTTAGGAAGCAAACGCAAGACGTGCAAGGTCCTTTCTTTTCAGACTGATAAATGCACCAAGAAACTTGCCCAAGACCTAAAGATGGAGGTGATCACCCCATGGTGATTATATGTAGTTCCAGTTTAAACAATGGGCAGCTGTCTGGAGTATGTAGCTCAGCAAAGAACCCAGTAATCTGATCCATCATATCTCACCAGGCTGTACTTAGCGTAGGGAAGGAGGCAAAGGCACCTCCACACCACTCTGCTGACCCAGAAGCACCGAGGGAAGAGAGGGGGCAGATCACAGCTTCTGAAGGCTCAGAGGAAATCTGAGCAAGAGCAGCCCGAGGGATACAGACAGCGAGAAGCCCACAGCACTCAAATCTTACAGGATGAGGCAAAAAAGAGATATTAGATGCAAGGAGCCCAAGAAGGAGAAGGCTACCTCTGAGGCTCCAGGCAGAGTAGCCCCAAGTGGGGGCAGAAGGGCACTCACTGCTTCCCTGAGCCTAGCTAAAAAAACAGGGGGAGAGAGAAAAGCAATAAACTGCCTGGCAAAACACGGAACCGAGCAGCTCCTGCCAGGAGTGCGAAAGAAGAACTCCAGATGTGGGAGCCCCAGAGGATGCCAAATGTTTTCCAAAGCCAGCAGNGGAATCCCGGCGGCGGGACGAGAGGGAGCGCCGGCCTTGGGACACCCCCGGGACAGCCCCACCTGCCCTCGCCCCGCCGGGAGCAGCTGGCGTGCCGGGCTGCCGCAGGAGCTCTCCTGTCACCAGGGTGCGGAGCCTGGACGGAGGAGGCTGCTTTGCGAAGGCTGCTCTGCTTCCAAGTGCCCGCACGTATCTCTGTCCCGCCTCGGGACACAGGCAGCGCTTCTGCGCACCCCGCCTCTGGAAACTATCAACGGAAATGTCGAAGAACAAGTTAGAAAGCATCCCTCAGGACCCCTCAGGAGTGGTACAAGCATAGCGATTCCCTTTCCCGGGCATCACAGAACTAGTTGAGTTCTACTAGTCCTTTTCTGAGTTACCTATACCAAGGGGTCCCACCCTGCCAGTACCGGGACAGAGAGGTCCCCAGCCGTGACACCTCCAGGATGTCGCACAGCACAACAGAGACAGCTCCTAGCCGGGGCAGGGGCTTTTCCCCTGACACACAGAGTGAGATTCTGTAGCTGAGAATTTACGGAGAATCAGCGTGGCCTGTGTACAGGTACCCATCCCATGGCTGGTGCCATCATCTGCCCATAAGCAATTGTGTTGCAGGAGTCATGAAGCAGATACAAACTATTGCAGCTGATCACCTGGGAGAGATGGGAGGAGGGCACAGCCCCAGGTTTATGCAGGACAGGACAGAGGGACTTCATTATGGTGAAAGGAGTGTGTGAGAGAAGGGTGTAGAGGAGAAACAACTCAGCTTTCTGTGAGTGTGTTAAAGTAAACACTGCCCAGAGCCATCACCACTTCTGGAAAAGCCACAGTCACCAATGACATGGTATCAGAACAAGCTGAGCTTGCTCATCCTCCTAATGGGACTGTTTGCTTCAGATTTCTAGTCTTGAAAAGTGAATGTTAAAGGAAAAACAAATACTTCAACAACAAAACAAGTAGTATGTATTAGGAAATGCCATTAGTAGAGAAGTTAAATATGTTTAATGAGCGACCAGACAAAATTCTTACAATTTTCAGACTGGCAAACTTGTAAAATACACTTACCTACTTTTTAAATCAACGTATTTTTAAATGCTTTAAAAAGCAGGTTGGTCTGCGAGAATTATTACAAAATGCCTAGTGATTGTGAAATTTGGAAAACAAATTTTATTTAGAAAGACAGATGATTTCTCAAGACAGACACTACATTCTCATCCCGTCTGTCTTCAGTGGGTAAGTTTGTGACACATTAGTGCCTTTTTTTTTTCTTTTTGTTAGCTGGGAAAAATTCCGACAGCAAGTTCCACAAGTTATTTCCCACTATAGTAAAAAAAAAAAGAAAAAAAGAGTCATATTTGTTCATTTTATGTGCAATAATTCCTCTGGACGCTCCCTATTTCTTGTGTCATGAAAACAAGGAAATAATCATTCCCAAATTGTCTTCTCTGCATGACACTGAGTTCACAACATTTATCATAATCTTGGTCATTTTTTCTGAACTGAAAAAATCTCTGCGAATGAAAGCTGTGACTTTGATTACTTCCATCACCCTATTCTACACATATATATTCTTTACATCAATTAGTATGTCGGCACCTAGCTCACTTACAGCATAAGAATGCTCTTAGGGAGTTTTTCCAATTCTTTTCTAATCCATATTCCTAACATTAGAGTAATTTTTTTACTTCCCTAAATGTATTCAGAGACCAATCCACAGTAAATTCAAAACATTTTCCCTGAACGGCAACTGCTAATTTAGAACATACAGCTGTACACAAAAAGTCATATGCCTTTATCCTGTGCACATAACTTCACATGAATCACTTTCAAGTCATACAAAGATGATGCAGCATAGAAAGATGTGTGAAACTAACAAAACTAAGTAATGTTTTCCAGAGAATTAAGGATGCTTATTATAAACAATCAAATATGTATCTGTAGAAATCTTTTATCTCATGCATACACGAGCAAATAGCTAACAAATCATGAATTAATTGTTTGA
The DNA here is from genome assembly GCA_013390025.1 of Pitta sordida. Lineage (NCBI taxonomy): Eukaryota > Metazoa > Chordata > Aves > Passeriformes > Pittidae > Pitta > Pitta sordida. The sequence goes on along the minus strand of WEKX01014572.1, from coordinate 42,408 downwards.
TTACACAATTTCCTGCAGTTAGTAAAACAATTTTCATGCATGATTCTAGCAAAACAATTTGAAAATTAAAAAGAAAAATCAGAGATAAATAGGTAATCTTTGGAAGTATCGCCTGCACAGGCAGTATTCTCCCTTGTCATGATTTCTAGAGCTTTTTAATATGTATATATTTTTAAAATTATTATTTCAGAGTAAACAGCTAAGCACTGGGACCCCTTACACAGGCAGAGCATGCTGCAGCTCACTCCTTGGAGTCATGGTCCCTCTGAAATAGAGAGCAGGAAGCTCTCTGAGAGCTCATGCCAAGGCATGGAGCAGCCCCAGATCTGGCAAGTCCCAGAAGTCTGAAGGACATCAATCCCATCTTGGGGACTGAGTGCTTGTGATGTCTGAAATGTTACAGCCCTCCCTAAGGGGCTGTGTTTGAAATACATAGAGGGTGAAAAAAACAACAGCTTGGTCTTCAAACTCCGAAAGGACAAATGTCTAAACTGTCAAGGGACACAAAGCAGACATGAAAGGGGCCCTGGGTGACCAGAAACAGAAAATGGTTCCTTGAATAAAGGAAAAGTAGCTCATCCTTGTGGGTCCCTTCCAACTCATAATATTCTGTGATTCTGTGATCTTTAGCAGGACAACAGGATGGTTCTCTGTCCACAAACATCTGCTGCACAGTTTTATCAACTGGCAGAGCCAAAGGGACAGTTCCCAGCCACATGGCAATAACCCTCCCTTGCTCTGGCTCAGGCACCCTTAGAACCCCTGATGACCCTCATGATGTTGTTCACTAAATTTACAGTGCAACAACTCCCTTTTTTTTACCCAGATTAGTTTTCAGTTGGCTTTGCAGAGGATCAGAAATGTGCCAGAGCCAACACAAGGGAAGCAGCAGGNTTGGCTTTGCAGAGGATCAGAAATGTGCAGGGAAGCAGCAGAACACTACATAGACACTGTCCCCTACACCTCCATGGTCATGCAGCATTAATCAGTTCAGCAGCTGAACAAGCTCTCCACCATCAGGTTTGAGGCCCTTGAACTGACTCACCATATAAACTCAGGCTCCAGACGTAGGAGAGGGCAGGAACATGCCAGAAGGGGCAGAGAAGTGGGAGCAGCAGCCCTAGCTGAGGTCAGCTCCAGCCCCTGTGCAGCCACACACACACATAAAGGAATCCTCAGGTCACCTAACAGTTATTATCTTCCTTTCCACTCCATACCTAAGAGCCTTGCATATATTCTAACAACACAACATCACACAACAAGATGCCTGTGCAGTGTGGACTGGGCAAGGGTGAAAACATGTCCCCACTGCTGCACAAGTTTTGAAGTTTAGATGCAGTGTCAGCTACCTGAAGGTGCCCGAAGGAGCGGATCCAACACTGAAAGGACACACAGAAAACCTATGCCAATATAACACAGCATAATGTGATGTTTCCCACATTATACGGCAAAATCTCCTGATTAGTATGGAAGGCTTAAGAAATATCTCTTTTTCATTTTACTGCAATTGGCCATTTTTCCAGATGCCTGGTATCCTCTCAAAAAAAAAAAAAGTCACTAATGAGCAATCAAAAGAGTGTTTTTGAAATGTGTTGTCCATACGCACTTCAGCTCAGAAGTGTCTTTGATGCACTACCTACAGCATACAAATGTTTTCCCCTTCCCCATTCCCCATCATGGCCCACAAAGAGCCACATAAAATGTCCTTTGGTCTCTTCTCAGCCAATCCCAATGGGCTACACAAAGCCTGTGGGACACGAGGGAGAAGCCACGCACTTGGGCCAATGCATCTTGAAGAACTTCAGCTACGCACAACTTCTTTTTCCTTGGAGTTTTCCTTCACTGCATGTATGTACAGTGGGAAGCTATAAGCAAGGTTTATGCCACTACAGTCCAAAGCTGGTTTGTGTGACTTTGAGTTGAGAGGCAGTTGAGGATCACCGTAGATGAGGGTACTCTGCATCAGCCCATCAAACTCCTGTTGTAGCACCAGAAGGGAGCCTCCAAAATGGGGTCTAAGTTCAGGCACTGAGATGGCACCTGCAGTGTCCCTTGCTGAAAAAAACACCAGAACTCCACACTACACATAACACTCCTACACCAAGCTCAAGGGCAGCATGAAAGTCAGGTTTTAACAAACACAACTTCAGAAGAGGTTTTGTACAAGCAACTACCTGTGCCTTTGCTCCAAAGAGACGCTGCTCAAGCCTGTTTTCTTGGGGACCAATGTGTCTTATTGTCCCATTCCTCAGACTCAACTGATCCTTGGCACATGTGAAGCAGTTGAAAGGATGGGCCAAACAGATTGCTTGTTAGGCAGTCCAACAGGAAAAGAAGAAGCAGGTCTACTGTATAGACAAAGTATGAGACCTTACATCTTGGTACCTGTCCTGGAATCAGACACGTACCTATGGCAGGAGAAAAACACATCTTCAGATAACAAAGCACAACACAGAGAACAGCTGGTGAAGACAAGCAAACTCTGCAGGGCACATACAGAGAAACATCATTTAAAGGAGAGAAAAGTCTCTCAGGCTAAAAATGCTACACTTCTTGATCATCAAATGTTAAAAAGTCTCTGGCTCCTCTGCACCTCCTGGTACCATTGAGTTTGACAAACATTAAACTGGGTTTCTGTTTCTAACGGACCTCAGGCTGGCCAATGCTGTATCCAAAGAGGGGTGGACTCCAGAACTGACCGTCCAAAGTAGGGGCTTAACAGAATGGCAGCTACCTGGTGTACAATATACATGGGGTGTTAATATAACAGTTTTGATGACCTTCTAATATTTAGCAAAGTTCAGGAGGTACATATAGCCATGCTACTATCAACAGTACCCCCTATGACTCACCAAGAAGATTTATCCTAAGCAACCACTTTTACAAGCTGTTCTGTCGGGTACAGACAAATCTGCCACCAGGTGATGAAATTACTGTGCCAGTTTTATATTCAGTGCTGAAACAAGTTGCCATATGCAATTTTACAGGCAAGTCTTCCTGGACATCACAGGAAGCCACTATAGAGCATGCACTACTTCTTTACCTTTACTGACCAAACATGACTGGTCTAGAATGGAGTAAGGCTATTCAGACTTACAAAGGAAAGATGTCTTACACACCTCGTTATACAGTGTATTTCCAAGGAGAAACTACTCTGAAACCTAAAGGAAACACCTTTTTCAGGAAAATTAAGTATGTTTTAGATGTGAATCAAAAGCAATTACTACTACCCTCAGAGAGTACCCACACTCTCCACAGAAGAAAGAAATGGAAAAAGATGGGCTGGTGAAGCCAAAGGTAACCCTAAATAAAAGAAATATTCGGAATGTGGAGGTATGCATGGTTCTAACCCTTTGAAAGGTAAACAAATACAATTTTAAGCAGAGAAAGAAGAGTAAGGTGAATCTGTGAGGAGCTCGGATAGCCAGCAAGGCAGAGCACCACAGAGACAGAAAAAAACACCAAAGGCAGCAGTGAGGAATATATGGCTGAAAGACCAAGAATGGCAGACAGGGATTTACAGGATGAAGATCTCTGCACAGAGATTCACTGGAATTCCAGCTAGCATGGTCACAGGACCCAGGAAGGATGATGCAAAGCAGTGCTGTTGCTGTACCCCATGTGGATGCCTGAGATGATCACACAAGTGCAGCCTCTGAGCACACAGCAGGGTGCAGCTGCCAGTGATGTGAACACCACTCACAGTTACTCACTTGCAATTGCAGTTCTCTGAGCAGCCTCGTACACATGCCCTTCACCTCTTCACCTGCACCCTTCGAGTAGCACAGCTTAGAGGAGCATAAGATGTGCCCTTCCCTCCCCATCTGTGCATAGACCCCATGGGAACACCCGTGGAGGCTGCAGAGAGCCCAGGCACTGGGGTCACAGGCCTGGAGTCTGTGTGCCCATGAGGAGAACAGACAAAACGACAAGCACTCAAAGCAGAAAGCAACCAAACTATCACTTGTCATGTCACTAAAAATCTCTAGGGTGACACATAAGACTCAGAAATTGACTTATTTATCTTTTAAATATTTTCTTACTTTTTAACTAATCAAGCCCCCCCACCTTCTTCCCCACTCCCATGCCACTATAAGAAACTTCAGAAAATAGGTAATGGATATATAAAAGCCCATGGACAGGGAAAACAATTGCCCCAGACAACTTGGAGAGAAGGAAGGCTACATAGAAGGATGCTTGCTGTCTTCCCCCATGCTCAGGTGCTGATTGCCATCATTTTTTCGTGCTGTCTGCTGAGGCTATAAGTTCTTTGCAGCAAGGGCAAAGTGCATGCCCTGATCCCAAGCAAGTCCCGAGTGAGCCAGAGGAGGGAACAAAAAGGAGATCAGTGCTCTAAATGGAGAATATGGCTGCTCAGATCCAGTACAGCAGGGCAAAGAGCTGTGGCGGCATCAGGATTTCATTTTTGAGAACTGAATCCCTCTAGTGAAGCACTTAGTGCAGCCTCAGCACAAAAGGATGTGAGCTACTAGCAACTCTAGCCCTGGAGTTTGCACACAGATCTTAAGAACAAATACGAAAGCTTTGCTTCCAGGCAGGAAATCCCTTTTACCACACCTTTCTGATTTACACCGATGCTTGATACACACCACATGTGTCCCCTCCTTCCTTTACCCACATTCACAATGGTCCTGTTCCATATTTAAGTGATGAAAAGTTAAGACCTGTGGTTACAACTTCTATGAAAAGCTTCATTTTGAAGGCTGCTACATTTCAATTTTATTGCCATGAGGAAAACTGGAACAAAAAAGCCAAAATATTTTAGTCCTTCCTTAACATGAAAGCTGTTGTGAAGACATTTAGTAAGTGTGAGTTCTCTCCTGCAAGTTGTTGAAATATTGAGAGGGGGAAAATTTATTCTTACGAATGTTTTGTATGAGTCTTATCCACAATTTTATGCACAACACTTATTGTTTTCTGTTGAAGGTGGCTGTGGCAGGTTTGGTCAGCATTTTCTCCTGAAGTGCATATCAGCACACAGAGCTTACAACAAACCCTTCAACAGATTTGTTACAAGGAGAAGAAAAACGAGGAATAGCATCGCATTTGCTCTAGCTAGGAGACCAAGCGAAAGATGGAGCACAAAAACTCACCCACCTGCCTGTGTGTGGGAATAGAGGGACATTCATTTCAGAGAGATCAGATGTTAGTGGGGAAACAGCGGGAGTGAGAGACATCAGAAAACTGGCAAATGCATCTGCTTTTTCCATTCAGCGCTGTGCTGCTGACTAGATCTCTGCAAAATTTCCTCTGTTCCCCAGACCTGCCCATTGGGATCTGTCTGGCATTAATTGCCCTTCAAAATTACTTATGGAAATATATTCAGCTAATTTTTGTAAGCATTTGAGTAAGAAAAAAAATGTTTATTTTTTATTTTCCCAGAAAAACTAAGCAAGAGAGAAAAATCAATAAATTTTTGCATGTGGACATGGTGTTCTGCTTCTTAAAAGAAATGCCTTGGGACAGAGACGTGGCCCTAACTTTTCTGCGCAGTTTCTTTGTGTGAATTAAGGGCCGCGAAAGGTGAAAGCCTTTTGTGTAGTGCGGACCGGTGGGACGGAAGGCAGACGGCGAGGAGCGGAGCAGCGGAAAGCCGCGGCCAGGCAGTGACTTCGGAAAGACCACGCCGGCCGAGAGGGCACCACCTCGCAGGGACCCACCGCCGCCAAGGTCGGCGGGGAGCCCAGGGACTGCGGCAGGCACAGAAAGGCGAACAACGAGGCGAGGTTCGTGGGGAAAGGCTGGGCTCCCGAGAACCGCGAGAAAAGTGCGGGACGGGGCGGGCGTGGGCATCCCGGGGCCCCCATGCCCGGTCCCTGCCAGGAGCCGCGGCAAAGTCCCCTCTGCGGGAGCTGCCCGCTCGGGGGCGAAGGGAGCCGGAGGATGGGCGGGGAGGATAAGAAAAGCCCCGCTCCTCGGTGCCGGTCTTTTGTTCCCGGGGGCCGGCACCCACCGGCAATGGGCGGGCGAGCTCCGCCGAGCTCCTCGGTTCCCCTCGCCGGGGAAGGAGAATTCTGCCCTGCCCCGCTGCCCGGCGACAGAATGTCCGGGCGCGACACGAACCCGCCGCCCGCGGGGGAGCGGGGCAGGCGGAGCAGCACCGCCCGGCNGCGGGATCGTGTCGTGGGCCGAGCCACTGGGGAGGGGAGAGGAGCGGGAACGGGAGAAAAGCGGGAGCCGTCCCGGCTCCGCTTGTGCCTTCCCGCATCCTCACCCCGCTCCTTCCCCGGCAGCCGAAAGAACCCTCGGAGCGGGCGTGAGGAAGAGACCCTCTCTCCCTCCCCGCCTTACCCAGCGGGGAGAGGGCTTTCTGGCCATCCCAGCGCCTCCAGGCCGCGGCCGCTCCGCAACAGCGGTGAAACCAAGCGCAGCTGCAGCCCGGCTCTGCCCTCCGCGCAGCGCTGGAAGTCCGGGGAACGGAGGGCTCAGGACCTGGCCAACACCCGCTTTCCGCCCATCGGGACCCAGGAAGGTTTTGGCTCATCAGGCGGCCCCGTTCCTGCTGCCGGGTTTTTTGTTTGGTTTTAATTTTTTTTTCCCCGCTGTTCTACCTCGGCCCCGTATTGTACTTTCTGCAGAGGAGCGGTTGCTGGAGCGAGGGGAGCACGACATTTTTGCAGTCACAACTGATAAGTCTCCGAAATGCTTTCTCCATTGCAAACATGTGCATCTTAATGGAAACCATGGCCTCGCTTGCTCCGTCACAACAAGCGCCAGCAGCGCGGAGCTCGGCGGGGCTGCCGGGGCGCCCCGCGGGCGATGTAGGGAGGGCGTCGGGGGACTCCTGCCTTACCTTAAAAAATCGAGCCAGCCATCATGAATGATGGAGGGGTCCAGCTGCAGGGAGAGGAAATTCTCACTGATTATCCTGACAGGGCTCTTGGTGTTGACATCAAGGAGAATGAGAGTTCTTCCCCTCACACCTGAAGGTTTCTCCACCGGCAGTGCTCTCCTGTCCCCAGCCTGGGAGGGCAGAGAAAAGGTGGCCATGAGGGCCAGCCCAGGTGCCATGAGAGCTAAGAGCCCTGGGGGGCAGGAGCTGGGACGGGGCATGCCGGAGAGCAGGAAACCCCTAATTAACTCGCTGTCTGCAGGGGCTCGCTGATGGCTAATTGTCCTTATCTAAAGTGTGGGGCGCTCTGCCTTTTTTTGCAATGTTTTGGTGTTGGTGGAGGGGAACTCACGCCCCTGACCAGCCTTTCTCGCAGCCGGTGCCAAGACTCCTTGCAGCCAGCACCGCCCCTTTAAGAGATGTAGGCTCCAGACATTTTTAACTTTTTGAAGGTAAGGGGAGGCTCCTGGTTTAACCCTCTCGGCTCGGGGTCCGCCGCCTTGCTCGGTGTCGGCGAAGCTGCAGCTTTCTCTTTGCACCAGCTCCGGCGACCGTTTTCGGCCGCGGGAGCTCCCGGCCACGCAAGATCAGGACGAAGTCGGGACAGCGAGACATCGGAGAGCTCGGGACCGGGGCCCGAGCGCAGCGACCGGACATCGTGGCACTAGCTGATCTCCAGCTGCAGGAATGGCAGAGGTGGTAAGGCAGCGGTGACAGCCCTGGTTGGGGAGGGAAGAGGCAGTCACCCCGAACAATCTCCAAACCCTACCCACGGGAAGAGATCCCTCCGAGCCGCGTCGGGACTCGCGGTGCTGGGCGAGGCCATCGGGGTTGAGCTCTGGCTGCTCCGCGGGACCCGACGGGAGCAGAGGGGCTGGGAGCAGTCCGAAGCCCTGGCGTGGCACTCTCGGTGCGCGCTGCCCGGGGCCAGCGTCTCGAAGGGAGTCGACGGTGTCGTTGTGCTTTCCCGTCGGCCTTCGGGCCCAGTGGTGTCCGACCCACGGCGGGAGCACCTGATGTGGAGCCGTCCGCATCATGGGTGCAAAGGAGAGCACCGTTCGATGGCACCAACGCCGGACCCTGTGTCAATGCCCATCTATGGTCGCTGCCTCCAGGACGGCCTGGTGCAGGACGGCCAGGGCTCGGCCGCTGCAGGCGGCTGTGGTTCTCAGCGCTAGGTGCAAGGTCATAGCACCGAGCCAGGGATCGGTGGCAGCTGCCGAGAATCCCGGGAGCCTCAGGGAATTTCTATCCGAATCGGGCATCCTCCCAACCAGCAACCGCTTCCCGAGCGAATCCCGAGCTCCAGCACACAAGCAGCTGGTGAGCTCCAGGACACGTAACACTCCCTACGTGGGCCCTCCGCCGCCGTATCCCGCCCCGGTTCCCGCGGCGCCAGGCTATGGGGCCCGCAGAGCCCCGGTGCCGCTGCCCAGCCCAGCCTGGCGTCGGAGGGCTGGCGGTGGCTGGACTGATCCGGGCCCGGTGCGGTCCGTCGGGGCCCCGCAACCCGGGAGATGGGGCGCCCGCAGCACCATCTGCTGGTGAGGGGCCCGGCGCGGCGGGGGAGCCGGCACCCACCTGCGGACACCCCTCCCGCAGGGATCAGGAGGTGTGTGGCTCCGGGATCGAGGTGCAAATCGCGCCCGCAGGAGTGAGCCGAGCGTCAGGGACCCTCCACCTGCCCTGGGGGAGCCCGGCCGCGGTCGGGAACGAGCGGCGAGCGCTCCGGCCCGACAGCCCCGGGCAGTCCGGACCGCGGGCACTCCCAGTGCACGGACGGTCCGCTGTCCCGGTACGGCTCCCCGCCTCTGGGAACCCTCTCCACCTTCTCCCGGTGTCCGTGTGGAGCCACCTGGGCTCCCCGGTCGCGCCAGCCAGGCCCCGGGAGGTGGAGGGAGCAGACCTGATGTCTCCAGCGGGGGGAAGTGCCGAAGCTCGGCGCAGCTCCGCACAAAGGGGAGTCACTTGGGCCTGGGTCCCGGGGAAGTCCACGGGCAGCGCCGTCTCCCGTAGAAATATCCACCTCCCTTGTCTCTCTGTCCCAAGAAACGCTTCAAAGCAATGAGAGTAGCCACATCTGCCAGTCCAGGGTCACTCAGGCAGGGGCTGCAGGGGCACGGGACCACTATGCACTGAGTACTAATGCGTGGGGGAGGATGAAACATACCTTCAGCTCTCCTAGGGGTGAGCAGGGAGCGCACAAACTAGGTTTTTCGTGAAACCATCCCGCTGAGGCGGAGAGGGAAGCAAAGCTGAATCCGCGTCTGGGAAGATGCTGCGACCACGGTGCAGGCTGACCCAGAGAGACAGCGCAGGGGTGCGCGGAACAGCTGGGGTCTGAGCGCTGGAAGAGGTAAAAGGATCCCGGGAAAAGAGTTCTGCAATTTCAGCTGTGCAGAGCCCTGGTATCCCGGGACAGGAAGAAGGCAATTTAAGCCTGGAAATTTGTGTTCGGCTGCAAACATTTCAGCCGCTCTTTGCAAGAGCGCTTAAACTTGACCCAGAACCTAAAGCCTCCGCTTCAGAAGCTGCTCAGATTTTTGGGCCATCTTCAAAAGACATAAGTTTTTGAGTTATCTTGTTATTTTTTAACATTTTTTCCCATATGATTAGAAGATGTAAGCAAGGCTTCAGGGGTATTGTTGTGGTTGCAGGCCAAAATTTTGTATTGTGCTTCCCACCGAGGATGGCTCTATTTTTAAATGAAACTCCAGTGCA
>WEKX01014572.1:0-24218 GCA_013390025.1 Pitta sordida | reverse complement strand
GGCGGTGGCGGCCGGCGGGCCGCGGGGAGCTCCCTGGCTGCCGGTGCTGCTGTGCGCCGCCGCCGTCTTCCTGGGTGGCGAGGTGCTGCCCTACTCGGTCTGCTCCCGGCACGGGCTGGCCATCGCCTCCCGCACCCTCTGTCTCACTCGACTGCTGATGCTGGCCGCCTTCCCGCTCTGCTACCCGCTCAGCCGGTTGCTGGACTGGGCGCTGCGACAGGAGCTCAGCGTCTTCTCTACGCGGGAGCGGCTGCTGGAGACGCTGCGCGCCGCTGGCCCCCACGGCGACCTGGTGCGGGAGGAGTTGGCCATGGTGCAGGGCGCGCTGGAGCTGCGCACCAAGGTGGTGGAGGATGTGCTGACGCCGCTGGCGGACTGCTTCATGCTCCGGGCCGATGCTGTGCTAGACTTCGCCACCGTCTCCGAGATCCTCCGTTCTGGTTACACTCGCATCCCGGTCTATGAGGGTGACCGGCGCGACAACATTGTCGACCTGCTCTTTGTCAAGGACCTGGCCTTTGTCGACCCCGATGACTGCACTCCCTTGCAGACAGTCACCCGCTTCTACCGCCGTCCTCTCCACTGCGTCTTCAATGACACACGACTCGACACACTGCTTGAGGAGTTCAAGAAGGGTGAGGCCACCGTGCCGCCATCCCCCGGGCTCCCCCTGTACCCCTCTGCACCCCCAATGATTTCCAGCTCAGCAGCCCCCATGGGCAGCCCTGCATGGCCTCCTGGTAGGATGCTGCGGGTACCAGGGATGCTGGGGGGAGTTGGGCCCTGCATGTGCTGGTGTGGCGATGACCCTGCTGTCACCAGGTGAATTGAGGGCCTGCAGTGCTGGTTGTACCTGTGATGTTATGGAGCCTTTGGCCTCACAGGTTGCTGGCTCAGCAGGTAAGCCTATCCCACAGGGGTGATGTCTCTGCGGGGGTGTGGCAGCAGGAGCACGGTGCCTGCCTTCACCCTTGCCCAGACAAGGCAGCGTTCACTGCGGAGGAGTTTATGACAGGAAATGCCATCTCAGTACTTAGCTTTTGTGTTTTCGGCTTCCGCAGTGAGAAGCAGGTCTAGGAAGTGTTTCTGTGCAAGTGTTTTAAAGGAACAAGAAAAGCCTAAACCCTTAGAAGAAGCTGTAGATTGTTTTTTTTTTTTTTCAGCTGTGACAGCGTTCGTAATGCAGCAGCTGTCAGCAGCCCCAAAGATGCTGAGAGCTGTATTTCATTAACCATACCTTGAGAATACGCACAGCATGTGTTTTGCTGGGAACTGTGTTTTGCCGTGTGTTACTGAGTACATCATACTGTGGTGAGTGAGTCTGTAAGAAATGGCTGCAGCAGTGATATGCTGCATTATGTAATGCAGGAGGGCAGTACTCAGCTTCTGGGCTGCCTGGGGCTGCTCTGCCGCAGGCTGAGCTGGTCATGTGAGAAAGGCCAACCTGGTCCACTCCAGATTCAGAAAGCTGCTCTCTAAGTCATCTCCGTGCTCATTTTTGGACCTGGGAGGAGAAGAGGATAGGATGTTTCTCGTGTGCCAAGAAAGTGGTTATCAGATAGATGCAGGTCAGCATCTTGTCTGGAGATGCTTGGCTGTGTCCCCACAATCACTCAGGATCAGAGGCAGAGGAATTCTGTGTGGCACACACTACCTGCCCTGCCTGCCCCTCAGCAGGACTGGAGACTTCCAGTGCTGCAAATCAGCACGTTCCTGGGTTTAATACAAGGCTGTTAGCAAAACCATTGAGATTGGTTTCTGGGTTTAACCTTGGTGAGCTGCAGTAGTCTGTGCCTACCCATTTCCCTGTACCAGTTGGTTCTCCTCTTCCTAATTCCTTATGTGCCTCACAGTTTCTTCTTAACTGTGTCTTCCTGCATGACACTGGAATAGTACCTGAATTCACTGGAGGTCTCTGATACCTCTCTCTTGTCTAGAGATGTCAGATGACTCTGGCACCCTCTCCATTGGTCATCTGCCCCTGAAATTTATCTGATTTGCTTTGATATACTTACCCCTCCAAATTTGTTCTGTTACCCTATGGATCAATAGACCTCTTGAAATGGACTTGTTGCTTAGCTCCCTGCCCTTTGCTTGCTGTCCTCTCTGCCCTCCTTAAACAGAGGTGTTCTGTGTGTGCTGCTCCCTGAGCTCATAGGTGCACTGACAAGCCTTCCTGTCTGCCCTACACTTTTACGTGCTTGTCTTCATCTCAGATGATCCATCCTTTAACTTTGCTCCATTAAGCTCTTGGCATATCACTTTAGGCTCTTCCTCCTTTACATCTGTCTGGCATTGTGGTCTTCTAGGGTGTTTTGCTACAGCACCTATTTAGAGCTCTCCTTAAAACTTTTTTCTGTTCCCACCTCACTTCTCCCTGTGTTTTGTAAAGTATGCGGCTGAAAAGCCTTGCTTTTTGGTCTTAGTATCTAACTCTGCATGGTGTTTCTAACTCTTCCCCCAGATGTTATTCCCCAGGTGTTGATGTTATCTTATGATTCATCTTCTCCCTATTTGTAGGCATTTGTTTACCCCTGATAACCTGAATTCGTAGATATTCACCTCCCCACAGCCAAGCCCCAATCTGTCCTAAACTCCTTTTTTCTGTTCTAAATACACATTCTTGTTCTGCCTCCCTGTGACCTGCCTCACTGTGACAGATGTTCACTCCCAGCCACCCCATCCACTGCTGTGTCAGCCCTGTTCACTTGACTATTTAATTTCTGAAATAAAGATTTCCCATTTGTAATTAAGAATCTTCATCACTGTCTCCTTTTCTGTGTCCGTTTGAATTATGGTGAAGTATTTTGTTTGATCCAATCAAGGCTGCTTTCTATGGCCAGGTCTTCTGTGACACCTCCACTAATTAGAAAGTAGGCTGATTCCTTGTTGGCTCAGCAAGTGCTTAATGAAGGCATTCATCACTTTGCACATCCAAGGTGCCTGCAGGACAGCAAATGCTCCAACTGATAAGGTTCAGTCTCCTTCTAGGAAATTAAAGTCTCTGGTAAGGATGGGCATTCATAAACACCACCAGGTCCTTGTGTCCCTGACAAGCCTCTAGAGAAACCTTGCCAGCTTTTCTTTCTTTCTCCCATGATTAACTCGAACAGTTTCTATATCTTCTAATTTATTTTTGTTATTACAATGTTTACATTAAATATATGTAACATTTTATATCTCTCTTTCCTGGATATCAATGTGTACTTCTGATCTGTTTCACTAATGATTAATGTTCTGCCACATCCACTATATTCATAATGTAATGTTTTTGCATAATGTGTAAGTAACACAATTTCACTGCCAGAGTTCCTTGCCACAGTACACAAACATTTTTTCTTCTTACTGAAAATGTCAGGAGATTATTAAATACAGCACTTTGAGACTCTTGCTCACACCTCTGGCAGCACTTCCATTTTCTGTCTCTCCTCCTACTGACAAATACCACACTATTATCCTTGTTTACCTGATGCATTTATTTTCTCTCACTGTTCTGCTACGAAGATGATCAGGTTTTTTTTCTCTCTGGTCTTTTATAGGGGGGTTTGAAGGGAAATTTTTTTTCTATTTCTTTCTAGTTCTGCTCACACTAACCTGATGTGAGCTCAGTTCCATTAAGATGTATTGATGTTTGCTTTGATTTTAATCCATGGATGAGTTGCAAATCGCCTCTCCCCCAAGCAGGAATTTGTGTAGTAGGGATTACCTTCCATGGACCTGTATCATCAGCTTTCCAAAATATTTAAATTGATATGAAATACATAGTAGCATACACTTCAGTAGCACCAAGGGAGCTAATAGCCCAGTGTGGATACAGTGACCAAGAGCAGCGGTGAGCTGCTGGTTAACAAAACCTGGCTCTTGCCCCATCGCAGCAGAAGTGGTCGAATTCTTCACATCTGCCTCTTCATAACTTTCTGGCTGCTGCCATTGTTTGATGTCTCTTTTCACAATAGTTCCTGCAGAACGATGGTAAAACTGGGGGCCCTGATGGGAACTGGGAAACACCCAGAGAAGGCTGCGAACAGTAGCAGAGGGGTGGTCTGGCCTGCTAGAGGATAGCTTGCACTTCAACCTACAACCCAGAAAAGGAAGGGAACTGCAAACAGTGTATTGAAAAACATCACAGGTTTAGCTGAAGGAAGGAAATGCTTGTGCTGTAAGATGGTTTTTACTTTTATCTTCTCATCAAAACACAGCAGAAACAACTCAGAAATAACGAGGCCTGGACACTCAGTTTGCCATCTTTTCAGGCAAGCTACACAGGATCTTTATAAAAGGCACATAGCTGTGCAGCATTTAAATAGAAGTGCTAAATGAAGGATCCTGCACAAAATGTGTCCCCTCTTTGATAGAAATAAGAAAATACATAGAAGTGTAATAATTTTGCCACCTGCAGCCAGGTGAAAGAAGATGAAAATACTGAAGGAGTGAAAAGATTGGGAGACAATTTCTTGGCAATTTGTGGTGGTACATCTCAGAATGCCTGGCTTTATTCTTTACTTTCCCAGGAGAAAATACCTAGTAAACCAGAGAAATAACTGCACTATGTTTAGCAAGCTAAAGCAATGTAGAGGGGCAGATGAGCTTCCTGTAGGATAAACTTCACCTTGGGAACGTGGAGCTAGCAGGAAAGGTTTATGCATTCATTCAGTGTGAAATGCTGTGGGTGATGCAATCTGTTTCTCCTCCATCCCTAGAAGGTAACCAAGCAATGCATATTGCAGCTTCAGTCCTGTGATATAACTCCTCATGGGGACCTCTTCTGTGCGGTCTACCTCCTTGTTCTGTAGTGCCTCTGGAGAGGCACAGTCTTACCCCTTCCTCAATTTGTTACTGGTTTTGTTGACTGGTTTCCTGGAGAAGTCTGTACACAGCAGTAGCACCTTTCAGCAAGTAACCTTCCTTTATGAGAGGAACAGAAATTTGCTTTTATGTTCATCTTCCTACGGCAGGGCAGAGGCTGCAACTCAAATTAACCTTCTGTGGCTTGGCATCTTTTAAGGGTTACTAAAAATAAATTCTCAAAAAAACCTTTCAGGCTTAGCAAGGAAAACAGCCTGTCCTGTGGAGGACAGCTCTGCCCTAGGATCTGTCTTTACATTTCAAAGTGCTCCACAGCCCCTATTAGACTTCTACAAATTGAATGTAGCTGGAGGAGATGCTTACACTTGCCAGGAACTGGGATCAGCAGCATTTCAACTGCTTTTTGTACTGTCCTTCTGAGCCTACAAGCACTGCAAGCACACAGTGTTGCTTCAAATTTGACTTGGCCTTCAAAAGATTTCTGCAAGTGTTGTAGCCACTGTTCTCAGCACCTTGATGGGCTGAAGCAGTGAGCTCCTTAGTCAGTTGTATGGGTTAAGGACCCAGTTGTTACCCAGGAAGTATCCCCTGCCTGTTCCCTGAAATGCAATTGCCGGGCTGAGCGTGAGTGAGCTGCTGATAGACAAAAAATGGTTTCAGTGTCTCATGCAGCAACTGTGCCCCCAGACTGTGCTAAATCTTACTATGTAAACCCTAGGCTGCTCTACCCCACCCCAGTAAACCCAAGAAGAGGCCTGCTCTGGGGAGGCATTCAGCAAAGGAAGAAAGGAGCCATGTCCTTCAGGGAGAGGGCACCCCACCACCAACCTCCCTCTTGGGAGCTGTCAAAGGCACTTTCCTACTGAGCTGTGGGAAAGAATAAACTGGCCTGTTACAGACACAAATGAAATCAGTTTTCCATTTGTTCTTTAAAAGTTTTTTAGCCCAAGAAAGCCTCAGCTTCCTTAGGCTCCAAGTAACGTGCCAAGGGAGCTGCCATTTTTGGGCAGGCAGGGTCATACCCAGGAGGTCAGAACACTGTTACAGGACAGATGGAAGATGAGGCTACATAACCCCCCGAATCTCCCCCTTACCCTTCTGATCTGCTTTGTCAATGATAATAGATCAGCTATNACGCTCAAGGATCTCAACATCCTCTTAAACTGAGGAGCCCAGAACCAAACACAGTACTCAAGATGTGGCCTAACCAGTGCTGAGTACAGGGGGAGAATAACTTCCCTAGTCCTACTGACAACACTATTCCTGATGCAGGCCAGGATGCTATCTTTTTAACAGTTTTCCTTAGGGTTATGGAAAGCACCAAAGCAGAATATGAGAAAGGCTACAGACAGATGTAAGCAAGTGAAGTTCCTTGTCTCTGAGGAAGGTCTGGATTAGATTAGGATTTACAGTTTTCCCTTTGTGTAGCTCTGATTCCTGTAGAGCTGGGTAACCATGTCACCCTCTTTGTTACTTCCTCCCTGTTTATATGTAGATGTAGATGCAACTCCTCAGGCACATGGTTTCACCTTTGGTACAGAGTTGTGGTAATGTAAGAGCACAGTCACACATTTCCAGTTCAAGAAGTTCAAATCAGGGTCCTCACTTCAGGTGAAGGTCTGCAAAGGAGCACAGAGACACTGGCAGGCCCTGGCCCAGACAGGAGCTCTGAAGAAAAGCACACAGAAAACAGATTTCAGTTACATCATGGTTGTTTCACAAATCAACCTTATTTTAAAATTCCTTTTTTTTTTTTTGCTTTCCATTTTGTAGCTGTAAATGGTTCACGGCTTGTGCCTGTACCTTTGATCTCCTAGTAACAGCTTCAGACCTTACCATAAAATTTATGAAAATTAATTTCATGCTCAGAATGTTCATCCCATGGAACAAGAGGCAAGGCTAAAGCATCCTTAACATTCCTTTGGCAGAGCATCTCCATAAAAAAATGATAAAGAAGTAGTCTGGGCTATATTTGTAGCTAGCAACTCTTTCTTTCCCAGAAGTAAAGGCATTTTTGTGTTCAGACTCTATCCTGCCATTGGGAAGATGCTTTGAGGTGGATCTATGAGCCCAAGGTCATTTAGGTGCCTACGAAAAACCAGGCTCCTAAAATTGGGCATAAAAGCTTTAGATATCTGTTCAGATGCTTGTTCCATCTGGAAGCTCTCAGCTGTTTATACTAGCTCTGTAATTTAGCATTTTGAGGCATTAACTTTCCACTGAAGCTGTTGTTTGAAAAGCACAGATTTCATGTAGCTCATAAAGAATTTAGTGCAGTTGTATCCCATGCTGAGCAGACACTTAATCACCTATAGACTTCCTGTGCGAGAGCAGTCCTGCGGAGGCCGGTGGAGCTAGTCACACAAGGAAAGTTAATTGCCCATTTGTTCTAGCATTTGCCAAAAAGCTGTAGATTGTCTCGAGTGTTTCACTGTGCTTTTCTGCATCAGCAATAGTCCTGTAAAGTTCACATGTGACGGCTTGCTAGTGGGGAAGCAGCTCACCCTTATAATTCATCTCATTTGAGCTATCAAGCAATGCTTACAATAGCACGGTTTTTGGAATCAGTTTTACAGATCTTAAAACTGGTTTAGATCAAGTTTGAGATTCTGTTTAGATGATTTATATCCCTCTGTTGTGCTCCCACTGAAGCTGACCTGCAGGATAATGGCTGCAGAGGAGAACGTTACCCCTCTAGTGTTGTGAGGTGCCACACTCCCTTGGACACTGCTTCCACCTCATAAAACTTCCCAGCTTCTGCCCCTCTGCAAGTGTAGCTGCTCCCAGGGTGGGGCAGAAGGACACAGCTGAACTCGGCAGCATTGCCCTGGAAGCAGCAAGGCTTGACCAAACAGCCTGGACACCTGCGACCCCACCATCCAAATGTATAGGGTCAGCGTTTATAGGGTCTGTTGAAAAACTGAAGGGAGGAGATGCAGGACCCAGCTGGGTTGGAGAGGGGGTGGGGAGCATAACTTTGCAAATGGTTTCATGTGCCTCAAGTGGGAAATTGGGGCAAGTCAGGCCTTTCCCAGAGGGAACCATCTGGGAGCAGCACTCATTTGCAAGGGTTAGGGTTGGGATCCAGGGCTTTTTGTGACACAGATACCCGCTGGCCAGACGTGGTACCTGGCCAGCTGAGCTGAGATCAGCTCACTTGGTGTGGGAAGTAGCAACTACATGAACTGCAACAGCTTTCCGTTCCTAGGTACCTGCTCCATCTCTAATGTTGGTGTTAGCCTGGAAACTAAACCTGGGGGTTTATAGTGTGATTACAAGTGTTTATTTTCTGTGAAAATAAAGAACTCTTGAGTGTTCTAGCAGCCCTACTGGCTCTGCCCCCGGCACAGTGAAACCGTGGGTCTCCTTCCAGGCTAACGGTGCTGGCTTATTTCTAAATACGTAATCTCATTTGCTGCTATGTGAACATAGAGCTGGAATCACATTTCTCTGAGGCTGCTCTAGTGTAAATTACAGTGTGGATGTAGGTGTTTGGCCAAAAAAAGAATTGCCTCCATCACTCTCTGACTGCCTTAAGTAGCACCTAAGCTTTTTGTAAGGGCTTGGTGGGTTTTGGTTGCATGTAAATGTCATTAACAACAAGCTTTCAGCCAAAAGAAATAACTTCTCCTCTCTCCTCACTCACCCGAGGAACTGTAGGAGACCAGATGGCCCCAGTGTTTGGGAGCAGAGTTTGGCAAAGGAGACATTTTTGAAAGCTGGACTTTGCTAAGATGAAATGTAGCTGTTGCTGCTGTCTTACAGCCAACTCCACTGCTTTTTTCTTTTTAAGTGCTGTGTTACCTTATTACCCACTGAGCAGACAAGATGCACAAACCTGTATATGAAAGGAGTGAGATATCCCAGTCCAAAGAACATGCTGAATTTTCAGTGCCCCAAGGCTATTGATTTGGGTTTTTAAAGTGCATCTCAGTGCTACTTACTGCAATGTTATGTTCTCATTTCTAAATCTGTAGGCGTGGGAGGCAGTGAGCTGCTCTCTGAAATCTTGCAATAAAAGCTTGGTATGAGGAGGAGGGAATTTATGCTGTGGAAAATGCCCAAGATTTGCTGTGGGAAATGTATAGTGCTGATCTTCAGCTGAGAAATGTCATTTGCTCGTCTCAGATCCAGGACAGGGTTATTTGAAGGTCACATGGTCCCCAGCAGGACGTTTGTGTGGGACTGCCAGGCTGCTTTGCTCTGCTCCTCCCTGTACCTCTGTGGGGATGAGCCAGAAGGCACTACTGGGTGAGGAGGGAGCTGTGCAGCAGGCAGAAGCCCACCCTGTTACATATTTATGTATAAATGCTGTGCAGTTATCCTTGTCCAGAGCAGCATCCGAGCTTATTGGAGCTGGTTTATGGAGAAGCAGATGCAGAGGCAGCTGCATATGGGTCCCCATTGTGGGTGACCTTTGCTGCTCAAGGAGCTCAGCTCTGACCCCATGGGAAAAATAAGGTGTTTGCAGCTTCCTGGAGGTCTCTGCAGTTCCCATAGTACAGCTGGGTTTATGCAGGAATTGCAATAGGAGACCCCAGGGATGAAAAGCAAACGGGGGGAGAGGAAGTTGTTGGCTGTGGTGCTGATGAGGACACTTTTAACTTAAGTAAAACGAGAGGTTCAGAACCTGTGTGCTCTGCTGAGCAGTGTAGGAGCCACAAGGGCAGCAAGAAAACCAGTCCTGTTCATTGACAGGTCTAAGAATACATTGGAGCTAGAAACCCAGAAGTTGTTTGTGGCTTGACAGTTAGGTTCAGGTCAAGATGCTGAGCAGGTGCATAAATCAGAGCAGTCAGCAAAGGAAGGGAGATGTAAAAGTCAAAACAGCTTACAGAGGGCTGGACATGCTGAAACAAATAGAAATGTTTCAAGTATGCCAAAACCAAGAAGCTTGAGAATGTGTCAGTAAAGCTGCCAGTTTACAGTTTACAAGGGACAAGTGAGGAAGCTGAAACTGTGACTGAGGAACACTGCAACTCCCAAGCCATAATTGCAGCTGAAGGTCCTGGTCCTACTCTTCTTGTTTAACAAGGAGTAACAGGAGATGCCATCAAGGACAGGGCTTGGTGAAGAAGTTCAGGTGCAAGCTGATGGCTTGAAAATGCTCAGTGTCCACACCCAGATGGTTCACCCAAGAGTTCTGCAGGAGCTGAAAGCTGCAGACAAACATATATGTTTCTGCATTAAAACCAGCTGCTGTTCCAAGGAGCTGGAGGCTTTGCTCCTATTTGAAAAAAAGCCTTAGGATCCGTCTAGACAATGATGGATAGAAATATGAAGGGGAGCTGTTCCTGGCAATTTGATAGTAAAGATAATTAGTAACTGAAAGAGAAAACACCAGGAGGATGAGGGAAATCAGTAGAGCCCAAAACCACACATATTACTGTGTTGGAGAATGTTATCTCATTATTCTGTAAAGAGCTGTCTCATGCCAATGAAGCTGAGGGTAAGGAAGAAGCAGCTGATATGATGCACCCTTCATTCCTGCACAGGAGGCTGTCAGATTTCTGAACAGAGTGACTCAGAGCCTTGGTAAAGAAAGCAAGTGGCCCTAAAAAAGAGCGTGTGACCTGTACAAACCTGCCTGGGTAGCAGCAGGCCTGTTAAGATGGTCTGTGTGTCCAGCCCTTCTTCTTGGGTTCATGCTGTTGGGGTGTGTTTTGTTAATAGTGTCTGCTTCTGAGGTTTGGCTGTGATCCGTGCTTCCCACCAAACCCCCTCAGCTGCCCACCCACCATGCTGGGCACACCTCTCATCAGGGGCGGGTGTCTCACTTCTGCTCTGCTCTCTGCCTGCAGGAAAGTCCCACCTGGCCATTGTGCAGCGGGTGAACAACGAAGGAGAAGGAGACCCATTCTATGAGGTGATGGGCATTGTCACCCTGGAAGATGTCATTGAGGAGATCATCAAGTCTGAGATCCTGGATGAGACGGATCTGTACAGTTAGTGTCCCAGAGCAGCTACTGCGGTTGCAGGAGCCAGGGTGGGAACCTGCACAGACACAAAGACATGTGGGTAGGAAACAGGCCAGAGCAAATCGTGGCCTTTCCCCAGAGCAATGATTGTCATGACGGGAAAGACAAGAATGATAAAGAGATGCTGGTCAGGTGTCAGGAAGTCTTGAATGCTCAAGACTGAGAAATGTCAGCAGTTGATGGCTGGGCAGGGCCTGACTCAAGAACATGTGTGCTGGGCATGAAATGCCCTGGGAGCTGCTCCCAAGTCTGTGATACACAGCACATTTTTTACTGCTCTGTCAGCTGCTCAATAGCAGTCCTGCCATAGGGTGCAGCAAGATGTGCCTCTCTATACATATGCTTGTGATCTGTGGCTGCTGCAGGTGGGTGACTGCTCTACTCTGTCTGCAGCGGACAATCGGAAGAAGGAGCGGGTTCCCCACCGGGGACGCAAGCCTCAGGATTTCTCCATATTCAGGCTCTCAGAAAGTGAGATGAAGGTGAAGATCTCCCCACAGCTCCTCCTGGCTACCCATAGGTTCATGGCAACAGGTATGCTTCCCCTTATGCAAGCCCTGTAGCAGCACCAGCCCTGCAGGGCATCCCTAAGCCATTCCTGGACTGAGCAATTTCCACCTGCCTAGACCCACAGCCTGGGTACCCCACTGCCCCCCCAGCAGGGTCTGCATTTGGCTCCCCTCTGGAGAGTGGGGTACTGAGGCTGCAGGAGGGGGCCGTGCAGCTCAGAGGATAAGGGGTTCCCAGCAGCCCCAGACATGCTGAGCTTACATAGCATGTGTGTGTTGCCTCCCCTCTAGAAGTGGAACCTTTCAAGTCACCCTACCTCTCTGAGAAGATCCTGCTGCGGCTTCTGAAACACCCCAATGTCATCCAGGAGCTCAAGTATGACCGAAAGAACAAGAAGGCAGCAGAGCATTACCTCTACCAGCGCAACCGCCCTGTCGACTACTTTGTCCTCATCCTGCAGGTGCCTGGTGCGGTGGCAAGCAGAGGGTGGCAGGGGACACCCTGTTTTCTCCTTGTTCTGGACTGCTTCTGCCAACAAATACTCCCATGCTCTTGTATGGGACAGTGGGGGTCCCAGCAGCCCTGGGTGGGTTGGTGGCTAGAAGCATGGAGTGCCTGTCTGAGAGGGTTTTCCTTCTTCCAGGGGAAAGTGGAGGTGGAGGTCGGCAAGGAAGGTCTGCGGTTTGAGAATGGCGCGTTCACCTACTATGGTGTCCCTGCCATCATGGCTGTCATCTCCTCAGGTGAGGCCTCTACAACCTCCCTTTGCCCCTGCATTTGAATCAGCAGCACCCATGGAGGCTACATGAGCTGATGGCCAGGAGAAGGGACTGGCCATAGGGTGGGGTGGCCCTTCTGTGGGGTATGGGGCAAACAGGAGCCCTTCTTCTGCTATTCCCACACCTCTAACTGTGGTTTCAGATAACGATGTACGAAAAGTGGGAAGCCTGGCTGGATCCTCCTTCCTATGTAAGTATTTCAGGACAGGCTGGGGCCCTAAAACCTCTCCTCTGAAGCACCAGCCATTGGAGAAGGGCCCATGCAGAGCAGCTCAGACTCTGTGCCAAGGTTGTCATTCCTTAAAGAACTTCTCAGAGTAACGACATGTTGAGGGGCTTATGCAGCAAAGGCTCCACAGAGGGACTTTGAGGTCTCTTTAAGGTCCCTTTGAAGGTTCTGGATCTCTGCAGGTGGGTCCCAGCACATCTGGTGTTGCAAGGGGCACTGCCAATGTTGATGGGAACAGGAAACCCTGCGACTTCTGTTATGGTGCTTCTAGGTCTCCGTGTGACATCTATGGACCCATTTGCATTCCCACACTGGGGGGAAGAGGAGCTGCTCAGGAATTGCACAGATGGGTCAATTTACCTGTGAATTATTTGCACGTGGTGGTGGTAAATTAGCTTAATAGATGCCCCAATGATGATAAATTCCCTGCCTACAGAGCTGATGGGTTAAGAAACAGATCCTCGGCTTGCAGGAGTTAAGAGGGAGCTCTGATTAGGGGAGACTGAGGTACCTCCTTCTTTAGTGACCAGCCCTGCAAATATTTAGTCCCTGGTGGCTCAGGAGTAGGTCAAGGTGCTGCCCATCCCCAGTCCATCAGACACCTCATCCAAGTCCCAGATGTTGCAGTAAGATCTGCAATGCCAATGGTAAGCTGAGATGCTCTAGGTGCCTAATCAAAACAAGAACCGACTAAGTTCAGCCTTTAGGGAGGTGTGAAGAGGAATATCATTGAAAGAACAGGGAGAGTCCCCTGGGGCAGGTGACTCACTCTGGTGGGTACCAGTCTTCCTGCAGCTCTAGGGTTCACCTATTTCCTGCTACTTGCTTTGCTTGCATTCAGAAGGCTGACGCCTGAACTGCTGGATTAACCCCTCAGCGTACATTCCTGCTCCCCTGTTTGTCCACAGTGCTCTCAGTTTGGACAGAGGAAATGAATGCAGTGGACTATCTCAACTGGGGTATTGCTGGATGACCTAGTGCCCCCATGTCCTCGGTCCTCAAGGCCCCACTGGGGGTCAGACAGTGAGTGCTGTCCATGGGCCACGGGCCAGGCAGAGCACAAGCCACAGAGGAGCTGTGCCAGTGCAACCATGCAAGTCTGCAGTGCCGCCTGCTGGGACGCTGCTGATCCCCATGCTCACGAATTATACTGTCACGGGATGTTTTCTGCTATGCAGGCATCCCTGCCTGCCATGGGACATGTGCAGTGTCACACCCTTGGCCAGCAAGGGAGTGGGCTGGTAGGCAAAGGTGACAGGGTATGTCCCTTGTCAGGTTGGCATCCTCCTTCCTCCTTAAAGGAACACCCAGCAGAAGTGAGTAGTGTACCACAGCTGAGAATACCAATATTAACCCTTGATCATTTAACAGTTTGTTATTAATTAACTGTTGTTATGCAACTGTTTTATCACCAGCTGATCTTTGGCATTGCTGCCATGTTGTGACAGCTGCTGCGGGACAGCTGGGTGGTGAGAGCAGGGAGTGAGTGCTGGAGGTTATAAACTCGTCCTTTGCTCCCATCCGGACAAGGTTGTTCTGGGCAGTGCTTCATGCTGGTGCCTTTTATCTGCAGAAGGTTTTGATTCAGGGGAGGACATGGAACAGTAGTTACTGGAGGAGGAGAGGGAAGATCAGAAAAGAGTGCTGCAGGGCAAATTTCCTCGGGCTTTTACCTTTGAGGCAATATAAAAGCATTAATCACATATGCAGCAGATGGTTCCTATAGTATTGCAGCCATGCTGTGGGCACAGTGGCTGGAGGTAGGGCAGCCAGTGGGCTTGCATCTCCCACTGCTTTCGAGGCAGGCACTGGCAGTGGTGAGAGCAAAGGTGAGGCATCAGAAGGTGTTAAAGGAGTGCATCGCTCAGCCTGTGTGTTGGTCTCTCTCTGTGCTCCCCTATGGAGCCCAGTACCCTGTGGCATTGTCCAAGGATGCTGTGGAGGGCAGGAATCACAGGGAGGGGGAATGATCTTCCCTTCAGATTGTCACTGCTGCTGTAATCCATTGCAATAAAACATGGGAAGTGAGTGTCTATGATTTACCCTCTTTGTGGCAATGGGTCAGGTAGCTGTGGGTGTGGGGTTCTGGCTCCTTGCAGTTCCTGCAGGGATCTGCAGTTACCAAGTGGGTAGCTCTTCTTGACATGGCCCCAAGGCTGTTGAGACCCAGGGTCTTGCAGAGAATTGTAGCCAGCCTGGCATGAACCCCTTGGCTTTGCATCACCTTTCTGCCAGACCCTGCCTGCATCTGTGGGGCTGGGGCTGTTCCAGAGCATGTTCCTTCTCTGCCATGTGCCTGCACACACCGAAGTGATTTAGCTTCCGCTCATTTTCTAGGTGGCATAAGTTGACCACAAAGTCTTCTGTCCTGGCAGCGGCTGGCAAATGGCTAGAGCAGGGTGCCAGCACTCAGGCAATGGGAGGAAGATACTTTCTACCCATTACAAGGCTCTTGGAAGCTGTGTGGCTGTGCAGACAGGCCTAGCAAGAGCTGGTTTCCCCCTCACAACCTCATCTCCCTTTACCTCGTCACAGAGCAACCTATTGATTTATGGCATTCAAGTCGGTGTGCTTGCTGGTGTGACTGTCCCCAGGACTGGTGAGGACCTCCCCAGAGCAGACGCAGGAGGGTGTAAGAGGGGTGGGAAGGGATGTGGAGACAGCAGTGAGAGCACAGCCTAGAGCTGCAGGCACATGATTCTTTTTCTCATTCTTTCTCTTGGTCTGTATCCCACCTCTCTGTCCCTCACCTTCCCCTGGGTCTCCTCCTTCCTACCCCCTCCCTCTCTCTGCAGTGCCTGTCTCAGTGTCCCGTACATTCGCCTTCAGCAGAGGGGACTCGCTGGCTGGCTCTCCAGGTAACAGAGCATGCCTTTGGCCAGGTACCTCTGTATGTGGTGGGCTCTTTCCAGCACTCTGCCCACGGTGTCTCAAGCCCTCTCCACCCTGCATGCCAGGCAGTGCGAGGAGACAAGCACCCATACCACCCCATGATGGGCAGCCCCTCACTGGTTAGAGCCTGGGTGGCAGACTGGGGACAGCAGCCCTGCTGCAGCCTCCCCAGTACTATGCAAATCCCAGGAAGAATGGGCTGGGGACAAGTGGGATCCATGGACAGCCTTGGCTTTTTTTGGTGTGCACTTTTCTGTAATTTCCTGCACTTAGCACTTCAGGGTTTGATTTGCTGCTTTTGATGACAGTTACTTGCAGCCCTGCATCCATGCTGCCTGCTTCCCTTGTTTTCTAGTGATACAGGTAATAAAAGGGCATTTTAGCCACAGAGCAAAGTCAGCACAACGTCACCCATGCAAGGAACAAGCTGCCTTTGTTACCTAATAAATCACTGATTAGGCAAAATCCATCCCACCGTGTGTCAGAGGCTATCAATCAATGTGAATGACAGGCCAGCTTGCCATGGCAGCCTCTGTCCTGATCTGTCAGTTGAGGTGGACAGGAGTGTGCCCTCAAGGGAGGTTACGCAAACACTCATGGGCTGCCCGCTGCAACCAGGAGAAGTTGTGCCAAATGTGGTGCAGAATGCCAGCATTAGCAAGAGAGCTGTCAGTGACACACAGGCAGCAGCCCTAAGCTCTGCTGCCAGCACCAGGTCAGCGCCTGGTCCTTTTGGTTTGTGTGAGGCTGACATAGCACAGGATCTCCCCTGCCAGCATGCACTTAGGAGGACCCTGCCACAGGTCCCCCATAGAGCCCCTGCCAGCCCCGATGTCCTGGGGAACAGCCACTGGGAACCGGTGCTGGGAACCCAAGCAGCACCCTGAGTGAGAGTGAGTGGTTGTTTCTCTGCTGTCCCCTCTCACAGTGAACAGGTCACCGTCGCGGTGCAGTGGGCTCAACCGCTCTGAGTCCCCCAACCGGGAGGACTATGGAGGCAGCAGCACGCAGCTCCACAGCAGCAGCAACAACATCTACACGCCCGACTACTCGGTGCACATCCTCTGTGATGTGCAGTTTGTCAAGGTACAGGCTGGGCTGGCAGGGACTGTCCCACCCTGCCACCCCTGCCCAGGCACCCCCTTGCTCCATTGTGCCCCAGGAGTCTGCTGGGTGCTGGGGATCCTGCAGTTACTCCTGCTGTCTGGAGGTTTGGTGCCACCAAATCTCTGGGAGGTCCTGGTGGGGCTTGGTGCCCACTGAGCTGGCACACGTCTGTGTGCCCAGGTGACTCGGCAGCAGTACCACAATGCACTGGTTGCCAGCCGCATGGACAGCTCACCCCAGTCCCCCGACATGGAGGCCTTCGACAGGGATTCAACAAAGGCCTCAACTGCACGGGGAACCCCACAGACACCCAAGGAGGATCCCACAACCCTCCTGAATGAGAGGAACAGCATCATGTGTGAGTCACCCAGCAGTATTCTTTCCCTGACACAGACCAATGCTGCATGTCCCCTGGGGATTTGTGCTGGGACCCCCTGGCATGATGCAACATCGCCTCTGAGATGCAGTTGCAGATGGAGTGGGGCACATGGGCATTTGCACACACACCCCTGTGGAAGCTAGTTTGTGCCAGCACAGGCACACAAGTGCCAGTGTGGAAGTATGTAATTCCTCATTGCCATGCACTCGTGTACCTCAGGGTCCCTAGCAGTGGGACCTGCTGCCATGGCTGGCATCCTGCCACCTCCTACCGAAAGGGCACAGCACCTCTCTGCTTTGCTGTCACACCTGCCTTGTGTCCCTGCAGGCAGCCACTCCGAGGGGCTGCGCAGTCCCAGCGAGTCGGTGTTCCTGCGTATGGAGGGCATCCCCTTCATCCAGGAGGAGCTGGCTGACAACGAGGACGACAAGCGGCAGAGTGAGTCTGGGAGGGGGGTGGCGACCGCTGTGGTGCCCTGAGGTGCTGCAGCCATACTGGGCTTTTGCAGACAGTGAGCGCTGCGAGACTGTCCTGAAGGCAGAGTCCCCACGCAGAGAGGCTGGAACCAGCTCATCACCAAGCAGCTCTGAGGAGGTGCTGGGCAGAAAGCTGCTGAGATCTCTCAGTGAGTGACTGACCTGGGAAGGGATCACGGTGCCTCACAGCCCATGTCAACTGCTCCCCAGCCCTGTCCTGGGGGCACCCTGCATGGGGTTGAACAGGGTGACAAGCCCAGTTCCGTCAGTTCCCCATCTCCAAGGCAAAACTATATCTAGGGGTAGCTCAGGCAGAGCCAGCCACCTGGTCCTGGCCCAACCCTATGCACCCCCTGTCCAGAGCACCTTTGGCTCCCAGAACCCTAGCCCTAGGCACCCTTGCTGCTGCAGGTGGCCGCAAGCAGCGGACACCATCGGAGGGTGAGAAGAGTCCAGAGGAACACTCCAATCTTGCCCCATTAATCACCTGAGCAGAAACGTGGCTGGAGCACAGTGCTGGAGGCCCACGCAGACTCGAGGTAGGAACTTGCTTCTTGGTGCAACATTTCTTCCCCAGCACACGGGAGGTTGATCAATTTAAATAGCATAAAATAGATTTCAAGCAGCAAAGCCGAATTATGTGGTTTGGAGCCCATGTAGGTACACATGTTGCTGGGAGCTGGAGCAGGGACAAGGAATATAGTAGTAGACTAGATGTCAGAGACTGAGTGAAACCATGACTCATCTTTTCACTAGAAACGTGTCTGCACCAATATCCCTGAGCCTGGCTAGGAAAGGTGCTGCAGGACCTGCTACTTGAGCAGCAGCAGATCAAGGACAGCAAATTCTGGCCACCTGCATCAGGCTGTGCTTGTATCTTCCAGGTCTGCAGCATGGGGGTCTCCTGCCGTGAGGCTCATGTCCAACAGCAGGGGGTCTACACTCAATCGCTGCCTGCCCGCCCGCTTGTGCCGCCCCTCCCTGCAGGACTTGTGCAGAGCCCCATGCCCAGGCGAGAAAGGATGTGCCCCCAGCGGGACTGAACCACCCAGGCAGCCTGGACCAGCTAGATGGAGTCCGAGGGCCCTTGCCCAGCTGCTCCCTGGTAGCATCTGGTCTCAAGGAAGAGGTGGAAGAAGGAAACGTGGAGAAGTGTCTGTCATGGTGTCCCTGCGGGCAAAGCAGGGAGGGGCGGCCCAACCCAGAACTGCCCTTAGCATCATTTACCATCCCCATCCTAGCAAGGCCTGCAGCCCTTGGTGCTGGATGCTGCACAGATGTGGTCTCCACCATGAAGAGGATGTGCTATACGGGGAGTGCCAATGCAGCTCATGGGCCCAGCACATGTTCGTGCCGTGCCTAGTGACACGCACGTTTGCCGCTCCTTGCTCATGCTGCCCATCAACTCAGCCACAACTCCTGACGCCCTGCTAGGCACAGGGCAGGGAGCCTCACTCACCCATGAGCACAGCGCCCTCCCTGGGGAGGGGCTGCTCCATGCTACATTGGACCATCCTCCTCCCCACACACGGCTGCCTGTGTGAGGGAGGCTCGCATCAAGCCTTTGGGCTGGTACAGACCAGTCAGTAGTTTTTGTAGAAGCTGAATGCACCGGGGATATAAACATTAAAAGTGACTTTCCCGTGAGTGATACCCTCTCTGTGTCAATGGGTGTAGGGAAAGACGTGCTAACTCCTCCCACCAGGTGAGGCTGCCCGCATACCCAGGGCCAGAGGTGGCTGGATCTTGCCCTCACTGAAGTGAACAAGTAGAGAAACACGTCAGCGAGTACTTCTCAATTTCTCTCCATGAACCTCAAATTCTCTCCCTATCACTCTTGCTGCCAGGAAAGCACTTGGCATGCAGAGTTACACCATAGTGCAGATAAGGACTGGGGCAGAACAGGAGTAAATATCATGCCATTGCAAACACAATAGTGGGAGACACATGTTGGAGTACAGCCTGACAGATAATGACAGAAATCTCAGTCCACTTACACTGATAAAACTTCGACTGGAATAAATGCAACTCTGTCTGGGCACTGCTCTTCTAAGCAAACACACAGCAACTGAAGGGTGGGCAGAGGAAAGCAAAGGCTGGAAAACGACCTACCCCAAAAGCTGAAGGAAACAGAGTGGTTTCTGTTTGGTGATGATGATCCACTGGTGATGGATGGGAGGAAAGGAAGTTTTCAAATACATAAAAAGCTGTTCTAAAGATGAAAGGAAAAATCTGTTTTCTGTTGCCATGGTAAATGGAATAGTAATGGGTAATGAGCTTACACCACAGAAAAGGAGAAATTTAGGTCACTTGCTAGGAAAAATCAGGCTGGGAAGGCTAGCAAAGCACTGATGCAAATCACATGTGGGGTGGGCCAGGCTCCACATCTAGAGGTCTGTATGGACACAAGTGTAACCAGATGACAGAAATAACAAAAGCAGAGTTGCTTCCTTAACTCCTTCTCCTGAGATCACTCCAAAAGTCTTCCTTTAACCACTTCCCCATTGTGGACGGACACTAAGAGGAGAAAAAGCTCCCCACCTGCAGAGAGAAAAGGCTGCCTCTGGCTGTTTTATGTGACATAAACAATTCAAAAAGGACAAACAAGACACCATGCACTGTCTTTATGCAAACACAGCAAGGGAACAAGACATGATTTTTCCCTTTTCTGCCTAAGCTCTGCAGTGACTGCAGAGAGCAGAAGCAGATGGTCCCAGCTCTGTTTTAGTGCCAGAAACACAGGCTGTTGCTGGCAGGCCCCACTGAAGCCAGGGGGAGGAGGTGATGGTTCACCAGGGGCCTGCTGAAAAAGACAAACAGTAAAGATCCACTTTTTGACACTTTAGGGGCAGGTCAGAAGCTCTGGGCCAGTGAAAGACATCCACATGGCTGGGATATACATGACCATCCCAAAAGCAAGTGTGTAAGACAGACAGGATGAGAAAGCAAGCATATACAGACAGATAGGATGAGGTGGACAGCACAGGGCAGGGGGCAGGAAGGGGAACACAAGATGAACATAGGAAGACCACGCAGTTTGATGCAGTCAGCAAGAGAGCTCTCACCAACACTCTCCAGTAAGATCCCCCCATTAGCAGCAGCTAACCCTAACCCTAACTTCAGAGATGCAACACCCTGGGTGAGGACAGCCATGAAACAAACAGAGTAAGAACCAGTGGACACAGCAGGATTTGAGGCTTTCACCTTAGCCTGGGAAGAGGTTCATACAGCCTGAAGGCACATCACACAAGGAAGGAATAGTATTTAGAGGTGGAGATTTAATTTTCTGTCAGCAACACAAAGAAGCAATTATCACAATTACAAATGTTTGCTCGTACAAGGCTCAGAAATCAGGAAGGGGAGGGGTAAAGGGGGAAAGCTATCAACAGCTTTGTCCCTCCCCAAAATACTATTGAGTAATACTAGTTCACAAGCTGTATGAGATCCCAGCCACTGGACTGTCATCCCATAGCACATTGCACTGGCACCGGACTTCGCCTAGATCAAACTGATCAGTTACGTGGAGTTGATTTGGATGTGATAAAGACACAACTCTTAAGTGCCTGATGACCAGGCTGCTGTCAGTGAAACAAGAGCTGAGGTGGCTCATGCTGCCCCCACGAGGGGCACTGGCTTACCATATTGTGAGGGGTACTTTAAAAATCTCAGACGATTATCCCCAATTGAGCTATCTACTGCTCCCATCTTTATTAAACCCCAAGAGGTGTGGGACAAGGCAAGCCATGAGCGGATAAAGACATGGACTACACACTATAGCTTTGGTGATGTTAGGTAAGTTTGGTTGTTCATGTGCTTCATTGGATTTTTGTGACGGCTTCATGGATAGACTTGGCCACATAGTCCAGGTTCTTGGTAGTCAAGCCACACATGTTGATGCGTCCACTAGCCAACAGGTAGATGTGTTTTTCCTTGATCATGTACTCCACCTGCTTAGCTGGGGAAATAATTGGACATCAGATGAGAGCAGTGACCTACAGCTCAAGAGAAGTCCAAAGAACCAGTGAGGGATGCTTGAATCTTTCACAACAAGCAGAAAAATCTCAAAACACTGGTAACTAATATGCTGTCTGATGCTTAATCCCTCCCTAGCCACAGCGGTAGTGATGCCAAAACTCCAGTGAGGCCCCCAAGAGATTCCCACTTGGACTGCTTCAGCCCAGTTCACCCACAGCAAAACCGTCCTCACCCAATCCTTCACCAGGCCACTTGATACTTACGGTTCAATCCTGTGAAGCTAAACATGCCAATCTGCTCTGTGATGTGGTTCCAGGTGCCTGGGGTCCCAAGGGCCTCTAGTCGAGACCGGAGCTCTTTCCGCATCAGCAAGACCCGATCAGCCATTGTCTTCACATTGCCCTTCCTGCAGTAGGCAGGAACCAGAGTGTGAGGATAGGCACCCACCAGGTTTGAAGGCACCTGGCCAACCCTGGCACTCAAGGAGACAGAAAGCCTCCCTCCCTTTCCCTCTCCCATCAGCCCTGGCAACACGTACCACTCATCAAAGAGCTGTGGGGAAGAAAGTGTAGTAGCCACAATTCGCGCTCCTTGGGACGGAGGGTTGGACCAAGTGGTGCGCACGATCTTCTCCATCTGGGAAAGTACACGCTGCACGTTGTCTGCATCCTTCCCCACCACAGTCAGGTTCCCCACACGTTCATCTGTAGGCAAGCCAGGATATGTGACCCATTGGTTCCACACATCGTGGCAAAGTAGAACATTCCCCACCCCTCAGCATGCCAGCCCCATCTGTCTGGGTACAATGCTACTGGGCCAGCTTATTCCCAGACACTCACTGTAGAGCCCAAAGTTCTTGGAAAACGACTGTGCACAGAAGAGCTCAAAGCCCTCGGAGACAAAGTATCGCACAGCCCAGGCATCCTTGTCCAGGCTGCCAGAGGCAAACCCTTGGTAGGCCGAGTCGAAGAACGGAAACAGGCACCGGCGCTGCAAGGAGGAACAGTGTTAGAGGGAAATCCCCTCCCCACAACCTTCACTTCACCCCACAAAGTACCCGTAGGAGGGAAAAATGACCAT
The DNA here is from genome assembly GCA_013390025.1 of Pitta sordida. Lineage (NCBI taxonomy): Eukaryota > Metazoa > Chordata > Aves > Passeriformes > Pittidae > Pitta > Pitta sordida. The sequence continues at coordinate 2,007 of WEKX01014572.1, read as the reverse complement.
TGAGTTTCTGTGTGAATACAAAGTAAACGTGGTCGAGCAACACCAGACTGAAATTCTTTCTATTGAGCTAAAAGGAGAGGAAGACCAAAGCAGTCCATAAGTCAGTGCAGGAGAAAATTGCATTTGAGAACAGAGGCACAAGAGATACACCACTTTATGTGCTAATACCCAGCACCTGTCCACACTTTCCAGTAAGTTTTTTCTTTCCAGCAAAAACTCCTCACCTACTGCTCATGCCAAGGAGTTTGATGACAAAAACATTAGCAGGACTAGGATGCATCTATTCTCTGAGCACAGACAACTAACAACCTGTCAGCCTGTCCTCTCAACACCTGCCCTGTGGCACTTTTCCAGCTCCTGCAATATCTCCCTAGAGCCCATTTAAGATGCTCTGGCTGGCTCAAAAACTGTTTGTCCCCTCAGCACTGCTTTAGCCCCAGCAGCAGCCCATACCTTCATAACAGCAGCAATCTGCTTCCACTGGTCGGGAGAAGGGTCTGTGCCTGTTGGGTTGTGTGCACAGGCATGCAGGATGAAAATGGAGAATTCTGGGGCGTTCTGAGGAGAGAACATGTCTTGGTCACATAAAAACATGGATGAGACTTGGTACCCACAGCAGAGGGAGAGGCCTGGAGCTGCTCCAGGCACCAACAGTCTTTTTTGCAGAGATCCCTTTCCAGGCACAGCACACAAGAGTCCAGCCAGCTACAGATACTGCACAGAACCATCCCATGCCACTTTTACTCACCTCTAAGTCATTCAGCAGCCCCTGGAGATCTAGACCTCTCTTCGCAGCATCCCAATAGTGGTAGGTTCTGATATCCTTGAAGCCAGCATCCACAAACACAGAGTTGTGGTTCTCTGAGGAAAGAAATAACTTTTCAGAAAAGCAGGCCCCACCTGAAGCAAGCTGCCTTCTCCAGTCCCAGCAACTCCCTTTACCCACAAGGGAAGGCCCCTCTCTCACTGCCCGGGCCCTTTCAAGGACCAGAGCTGTGCCTTCTTTGCCTGCTGACCCACAGGGCTCCCTGATAACAGTACTCACCCCAGGATGGAGCAGAGATGTAGACTGGGGTTGCTGTGTTGTTGTTTCCATTGTACCACCGCCTCAGGAACTCTGCACCGATCCGCAGAGCTCCTGTCCCGCCCAGGGACTGAACGCTTCCAATCTGCAACAGAGAGAGTCCTCACCCAGGTCAACATTGCTATTCGTGCACAGAGGGCAGAGGCACTTGCAAGAGCAAGACAGGATAGCAGATGTGCTCCCTGGGGTCACCCCAGCCAGGATGCCATCCCCTTCCAGTGGTCTTCAACCTCCTGTAGTGCTCAGGCCCAACCTGAGCAGCTTCCACTGTTATAAATAGACTTCAGTTATTCCTGTTACATTTTGGCACAGAATAGATTACAACCTAGTAGTTTATTTCAGGAAAGACGGTATATTATCTGACTTCGGATTCCTGCAGGGAAATTGTTAAAAGACAAAGGAAAAACTAAATTCCAATCACATGCCATGTTTGTTTTTTTCTCAAAAATGTCAGCTACTTGCACAACCAGCTTCAAGAACACAGGTTCATCAAGTACACTATAACTAGGAAAGACCCTATCTGAGAAATCCTGCCAAAACACAGTTTCTCAGCACATTTGCGTCCTTCTGCTCAGTCTGCTGCAGAGACACCTCAGGGACCCCAGCACTCTCCATCCACCTCATACCCGGTTCTCCTTGATGGCGGGGCTGTCGTCACCCAAGGCGATCCGGGAGGCGTTGGCCCGGAATTCGGGCAGCCCCAGGATGGGCAGGTACTCGTGGTTCAGGCTGCTGTCGTTAGCGATCATCTGCTCCACCTTCTTCACCACGGGCAGGACCCATGGCTGCCCTTCGTCCGTGCGGTACGCTGCGGGACAGGGAAAGCCGTTCTTGCTACAGCTCGGCCCCGGAGGGACCTGCCCGGGACACCGCGGACGGCGGGCGGGCCGGCGCCGGGCTGCTCCACGACCTTGAGGCCGCCG
>WEKX01014570.1:945726-974665 GCA_013390025.1 Pitta sordida | reverse complement strand
TCCTTCTTTCTGTCTCCTGATTTTTTTTTTATTTTTTTTGTTGGTATTTCGGTGTTTCCTGGCTCAGTTTCATGTTGTCAGGAATGGCAGAGGAAGGGGGTGAACAGTTTAACTGATGCCATAGGGTTGAGGAGGAGGGGTTTGTGCACTGAGCAAGTATCAACTTCCTTGAGGAGTAAACAGGGCCAGGGAGGAATTAAATTATTTGGTGATATGTTAGGAATGACTTTTTTTTTTTTCTTCAGAAAACCCCCTAAACCCATAAACCCCTCCAAAAAAGAAAGAGAAACCTGAAAACCTGTTCTTATTCTGCTCATTTTGCAACTTGTTTGTATTAGGAGATGAAGTTCCAGGAAAAAGACAGAGCTTTCAATAGTTGTGATTTATTGAAATGAAATCCCTGTAACTAAGTTCATGGATAGTCTAAAAATGCTTGATGTCTATTATCATGCATTACAGTTTTCCATGGAAATATCCATCTTCTCTCCCATTTAAAGGGATTTGTAATTTAGAAATGAGTTGCATTTGCTGTCGTGCTTAAGGGAGAAGACACGTTACTTTGAGGGGGGAGCAGGACATCCATATTCTGATTTATTTACTTTTTATATGCCACACACAATTTACTGCCATGATTGATGATGACTTTGCTCTTGTAACTCTTTGGATCACCAAAGAGCCTCCTTGCTCAAGGTTATTCATTAACAGGGAGAGTCCCTCATTTGTTCTGGGCTTTCCTCAACAATGACCTGTTCTTTTAGAACGAAGAAGTCAAAAAACTGGAGGATCGTGTCCAGCACTTGTCTCTTGAAGCTGAAAATGGCAATTTGCTACGTCAAAAAATATCCCAAGAGAAGACTGAGGCAGAGCAGCGTTACCAGGACATATGCTCTGAACTTCAGGAATTGAAAGCAAGGTAATTAAGCAACACTTGCTGGTTTAATGTCTAAGAACATGGAATTTTCAAAAGCAAACATAATTTATTTTGTTCTAAGAACACAGTGAACTTTAATGAGAATATATTAATTGATGTCAAACTCATTTTGGGCTGACCCAAACAAACCATCCCAAAGAGCATTATTTTCCAGTATTTATAAGGAGTTATTCTATGGCACAGGCAATTCTGGAGAATTGGTATCGAGCAGGTAAAATGCCAGAATATGAAAGGAATTTCCATATTCTCTTTGCTCACTCCTTGTAGGTACAACTTGCTTCAGGAAGAGAAGGACCGTATTACACAGGAGTTCAGGAAGAAAATCCACCAACTACAAAGTAAATTTGATTTTGATAGAGATTATATGAAGCAGGACCAAGCTCTCTCTGCAGCTAAGGTATAACAGGCAGTGAAATGTGGTTTATTTCCTAAGTGGTCTCTTCAATATATAAGTATAATGCTTAGGAGTAAATCAAGGAGTTGTTCAGTTCCCTCATGTGCAGAAGCTTAAGTAAAATTGGGATTCAATTTTTCATTCCCAAATAGAAAAATCATCTGAATTTGGCTGATAATTCAGGTGTGTGTCCTTGCAGATGGTATTTCCACAGCCGATTGACATAAGGTACAATTAATACCTTGATTTTGTTTGTGCTTGTGTAAAAATTCTGGATTCCAGAGGATTTCAACACAGTTAAAGGCTTAATGTTTCTCATAAAGCCTCATCCATGAGGGTGTAGTGGATTTTGTTCTGTGCCTGGGTTTCTGGTCGCAGGGGGGGAAGTTTGGGGGAGGCTTTTTTCAAGCAGTTGCTGGAAGGTTCTCTCTCAGCTGGCACAGCCAGTGCCAGCCCCTGTTGGACCCACCCCTGGCCAAGGCTGGGGACAATCAGGAATAATGAAGTCAAGGTTTTTTGTGTCTTCATTTACATTTCCAAGTTCACCAGAGGGCCCAAAGTGACTTACCCAGTGCTGTGAACTCAGGCAGGTTTTTTTTCCCAAGTTGATAATTTTTTCCAGTTTTCAGGCACCTTTAAGAGATGAATTTAAAAACACAAACAAAGATGAATTTGTAGAGCTAATGAGGAGTGCAACACAAAAATTCCTCTTTCTGTTCCATCCCTACAGACATCTGATATAATTGAAGGGTTACAGAGGAGTGTGGCTCAGTTGAAGCAACAGCTGCAAGAATCAGAACATAAAAGGCAGCAACAGCAGAAGGTGAGTCCTGACTTTCCCACGCAAGGATGACCAACCCTTTTTCCTCTTTTTGGTGATGTAAATGTTTCAATAACCATCCTAAAACCCACTTAGACCATGTTTGCTTGTCTGTATTCTATTTGGAAATATATAAAGTGTAACCTTAAGCTTAAAGGCTGATTTAAAAAGTGGGACTGGATGAGGTAAGAGCAGAATTTTCATAGAATTTTGAATTTTCAGAGAATTTTTTGGACCGTTTCTTGTAGTTCACATGTTAAATAAAACAGCTCAAATGGTGGATTACAGAGAAACATGTCCAAGAATGATGAATGCCTTTTTTTTATCGTAGACTGTAAACATTTTTTTAAGTTTTAAAATTGTTTTTAATTTTGTCACTCTGTAACAGTTCAGTTCAATCTTCTGTCTTCCTGTAGGCATTTAAATTAATCCTCCTATCTGAGGATAATGAGTTCCACATCTGTATCATGTATCAGTCCTGGTGGAGTTTTGGCATCTACTTTTCATCCCATGTCTTTCATTTCCCAGTTGATGAAGTACAGAGTGGCATTTTAATAGCTCAGGAAAACAAGTTGCTGTTTCTCTTTAGAAAATGTGAATCAGAACTTTTGAGATAGGTGGGGGTTTTATATTGGCTGTTGTTTGGATTCTTTTGCATGTCATAGAATTTTAATAATGATGATATAAAGTGGATTTTTAATTCGTGTGGACTCTCTGTAATAGAAAATGTGTGTGGTGGCTGCTTTGAAATGGAAGAAAAGTGTGATTTGTTTATTTAGAATACACATCTCTTCCTTGTCAGGATCAAGAATACAGAGTTCAGCAGGACAAACTTCACTGGGAGTGTGTGTATGAGAAAAAGGTAATACACATTTGCAGGAAAATAAACATTCCTGTGCACATTTCCAATTTGTTTGTCTTGCTTTTGGTGGCAGCTGATGCCAACTGCACTTAAAGAAAAGATAATGAACTGAACGAAACTTGGTCTGTTGTCAGTGTTCTGATGTTCTTCCAGCCTTCTTTTCCCCCAGTATATCTCTATTCCATCCTTCTCCATGTGTTCTCTATATATTGTCAACAGGCATTGTTTTTACATCAGAAACTTAAAGCAAAAAATGTAATTTTCATCAAAACCACTTCATCTTAAGGCACTTTGCAAATGCTGTCTGCCCTTTTAGACTTTAAACGTCAAGAGGTTTCAAATTAAACTTCAATTTTAGTGACATTATATGTGCAACTCGTGTTCATCAGAGGGGGCTTGGATGGCTGTTTAATTGAAAGGATGTGTTCCTCAAACATGGCATTTCCAAATGTGGCAAATTTATAACATAAAACAATGGATTGTTATCCAAGCTACTTGTCACTCAGTAATGACATTAAACATATGAATTGCAGCGAGTTCTTGTTTGAGTTTGTCCCTTTTGCTGACTTGAAGTCAAACCCTCCTTTGTTCCGAGATCTGCTTTGGTTTAAACCTTGCCCACATTTGTCTCTTCGGCCAAGTCATGGGTTTTATGAATGTTGGAGTAATATTGCAGGTCAAAATAAAGATATATTGGCATAATTTGGGTCTCTTCTTGTCAGCATCCCAGGGAGTGAACTGTAATTCTGTAAACGAGGAAACACAACCTTTGTTTTTATCATTAACTTCATGGCAGTTTGTCTGTTGGTAAATTCTGATGTAATTGTGTTTTCAAAATCAAATCTTTGAGAGAGGAGAAGAAAAATATGTGTGAATAATGTATAGATATAAGTCCATAAACCAGGATGGGTTGGCCCATAAAACACTGAAACAAACCTGCCTTCAAGTCAAGGAATCACCAAGTCTCTGGTGCAGTCTGTTCACATAAAAACCTTGCCATTATCTCATCATCTTTATGAGTCTGCAGTGGCTGTTGCCTGTGTAGATGCTTAACCATCCAACAAATAATGAGTAGTAACCCTAAATGTCACTGGTGGATGAAAGGTGCTTCTCTGCTGAATCAGGAACCAGTCAGACTAACTGGCTTTACAGGCCAAGGAAACACCTGCTTTTTATAAATAATCCGCTGCTTGTTTTGCAAACATTCAGCTGGGCATAGGACTGGTTATTCCTGGGAGCCATTCTCATGGTATATGTTAAACATATAGAATTCACCAGGTTTGGCAAGTCCTTCTTTCCTCTGATGGATGCCCCATGGGTTTGGAGGCTCTTGGGAACCGACTTATGGTTCAGATCATCCTGGAGTGACCCCCCCCCTTTACTTAGGGAAGATCTAGTTCCATTTTTTCTATAATTGCTGATATTTATTTTAGAGAACAATACTCACTTGGAGAAGATAAATAGCTCTATTGGCTACACGCTCACACTTCATCTCTGTTAATCTCTACTTCTGCATTTTATGTAATTTTAGAAGTCTGTAGATGATTCTCCACATAAGTGCAAAAGAAATAATGAAATACTTTCTAGAGTTTAAAATAGCATTTGTTTATTTTGAACTCAGTCATTGTTTTAGCTAAAATATAGTGATTTTTTTTTTTCCTTTCAAATGGCAGATTGGTGTCCTTCAGAATGAACTTGATAAAGAAAGAAGAGATGCCCAGAAGAAGATCTGCCAACTGGAAGAGGCTTTGAAGTAAGTGAATATGAAATTATTGTGGCACCCTCTCTAGTGTTTTTAGTCACGTTTATGCAGTAAAGGGATATTTTGACCCATCCAACTGCCTTCCTATGGCTTGGCTGGGTTTTCTTCCTGTTCTAAAGCTGCATCCTCAGGGTTCTCAGTCTCTCAGAAAGACGGAAAAAAAGTCGAGCAAGAACCAAACCCCCCAAATTTGTTGACTTTGGAGTGGTGGGAATTGAGGTTACTGATTTCAGCTGGTCTTGCCCTCAAATAAATGGATCCAAACTAAAGACTTGTTGCTTTGGACTGTTTTAGAGAAGGGGATAAATGTGAAAGATGTGTTTCTTTAAATAATGTTTGAACTTGATCTAGTATATCATATTTCTGATTTTATATTTTATTTTATAACCATAAATTACATCTCTGGATTTTTCCTCATTGTTACAACATTTTCCTCATTGTTACAACACTTTTTTATGTGAATCCTCATTTTTCTTACGGATCTGAGGCTTGGAGAAGAGAAAACAGAAGAGACTTTTTCTTAACTAACTTGGTACAGCTTGTTTTGCCAGCCCCGTGCATTAAAAGCTGATCAGGATGCCCCAGGTTGGATGTTTTTGAGCAGGGGGAGTGGTTTACAAACAGCAGATACACACAGGACAAGGCTGACTCTTGTTGTGCTGCTTCCCTTATGGAAAATATTGTTCCCATCTGTTTATCCAGTTTAAGTTCAACGTTCTGGAAATAATTTCTGGGGAAAACAGATTATTCTGAAAGAAACCAGGAGTTACTTGCCAAAACTGTTCAGTTAAATATTACAATATACCTTATCTAGGCTGAGAGAGGCAAGGGAAGGTACTTTTATTCAATAAAAGTCACAGATTGAAGTCTGTATTGCTTTATTTCTGTAATCTCTGAGGTATTTGGCATAAATAGAGTCTATCTTAAATCGCTGCAGACATTAATAAAACCTCGAGCTTTTAATCTTTAAATTCTTTACACTGACTATTATTTATAATTTGGGGGAGATTGAATTGTTATCAACTACACTTAATCTTTGCAGTATTTTACCATCTGATGCGTTGATAATGAAGTTACATTAATTTTCTTCCCCATCTTTCAAATAAAGTGTCAGTTTGCACTCACTTATGTTAATAAAATCAGTCTGACTTTCCATCCCTGGGCTGCTCAGGATGGATTCCCCATGTGGGTGCTCTGAGTGCAGAGTAAACACTCCCCAGGAGCAGGTGAGTGTGCTGGGGAGGTTGAACTTTCATTTCAGGTATTCCCTGTGTAATCAAACTTAGGTTTAGGTTGGAATTAAGAGTCAGGATGAAGATGAACGTTTTAGGGCTCACAAATCAAGAGGGTGTTGACAAAAGCCAATCCCAGCCTTGTGCTTTGTGTGAGTGGATCCTTTGGCCAAAACCTGAGGATGTGCCCAGCTCCTGGACCTGTGCAGTGGGTTAAAAATCATTATTTCCCCTACAGCAGGTGATTGATACTAGTCCTGTTTTTCTATGTGTCTTCTAGTAAGAGCTACCTCCACCCTTATTGTAGTTTGCCAGGTTCAATTCCATGTCCTTTGTCACTCTGTTACACTTTTCTTTCCATTTCTTTTTTTTGATTTAGGCTGTTGACAGTAATGTCGACATTTCTCATGTTAAACCACATCTAAATCTCCCAGTTTGAATGGGAAATGTTTTCATTTTGGAGGGAGCTGGCTCTTTAATAAAACTTTATACTGCTCTTCTTTTGGTTGTTTTAGAGCAGAGACTTGGGGGTAATTTTAAGGTTATGAGTGGAATTAATAATTGTAATAAGTAATTATTTACTAACAATCTCTTGCTCTTAATATGAATTATATTCATAATATCTGATATCTTATGTAGAAATGCTTTAGTTTGCTGAATTGCTTTGACTCCTTGCAGAATGAAATTAAGTAACTGCAATCTGAGGCAGGCACAGTAAACCTTGAGAAAACAACCTTGTCTTGCATGAGGTGGGTGAAAATATCGTTCAGCATCTTCAATAGAAACGGCGCCTTGTGGAATTGCAGCTCAGAACCCACAAGGTGCAGCAGTGGTTTCTCATAAACCACTTTGATGTGAATGCACTTTGATTTTTGAAAAGGCTACAGGATCATATCTTGAGCAGCTAGTGAGCTGCAGGCACCTGGAAAGGGAAGTGGCAGACATTTTAGTGGGATTTTTAGTCTTATTATCATTATTTTTCCAGTGGTGTGACAGCAAACAGTCCTGTTGCAGTTTCAACAGAATGAAAGTGATTTGAAACATTGTGTGGAGTAGTAAAATTTGCATTTCTATCAGGATCTTTCACTTAAAAACCCACCAGTGTTACCACAGTTTCAGTACAGAATGGGGGGTTACATAGTTTTATGGAAGGCTTTTTATACTTCTTCTAAAGTTTATGGGAGAAATATCTGTCAAAACCAAACCTTTTGCAAAAGAATTGCTCCAGCACTCCTGACTGTGGGTGGTGACTTGTAGATATAAAATTCATATTTACTTTTGCAGTGCATGTCAGAGGCATTGCCTAATAGCAAAAGTCACTCTGAGAAGTGCTCCAAGGGTTTTTCTAGAATGTCCTTTAAATGACATTTATATAAGAACAGAGATTCCTTAAAGAGCTTCTTTGTAATTACTTGGGGGGGAAAGGTTGTTCCTCTAATCCCTGTGGTTTGGTTGCATAAAATGTGTCATGAGAGTGGGTTGCAATAGGCTAAATCTCTGCTGTTCTTATCTCTTCTGCTAAGCAGAGGAGTAGGAAATAAAGCGGTCTATCATTTGTCATGGTACAAACTGAGTTCAGTAAAATAGGGGAAAAAAAAAAAGAAAAAATCAGCAACCCATTTGTTGCTGAAGAAATTTTATGGGAAAGAAAGAAAAGACCTTGCTGAATTTATACAGTGTTGATATCCAGAACAGCCCCCAACATCCCTTCTTGCTCTGTGGAAACTGGATATTTATTTAATAAATACATCTAATTTGCTTTTGCTAATGTTTTAATGTCAGATCATTTCATATTTTTAGTTTACGAGGCTGTGGGGGAATATTTCCTGTTTTATTGAAGATTCCAACCCCAACTATACCACAGTTGTAAGGTTCTGTTCTGGAGTCATCACAGAGTCCTGGAACGGTTTGGGTTGGAATGGAACTTAAAGATCATCTTGTTCCACCCACCTTCCACTGTCCCAGATGGCTCCAAGCCCTGTCCAGCCTGGCCTTGGACACCCCCAGGGATGGGGAATAATAAGCTTACAACTCCATAGATGTATAAAGTTTGTCAATCTTGATATTGAGACATTTTGGATTAGATTATACAAATACCAAGGAGTTTGAGGCTGTGATCATCTGTCATCTTCATGGAAGCACAGCCTTGCTGCTGGTTTCTTGTGATGGTTCCCATCTACTGGAGATGATTTTCCTTGGCATCTCATACACAAATGAGTATTTCATTATGCTCCTGAAATACAGATTTCCTGAGTTTTGTTCTTCTGTAGTGGCATTGAAGGAAACAAATTTTAAAATAAGTCCCATTAGGGGAATTGGAATGAAATGCAACTGCACCTGTCCAAGGCCAGATGTTGTAGCTGAGCTCTGCAGTGCCCAGGAGTGGCTGCACAACCCCCAGTGCTCCATAACCTTCTCCTTCCCATTCTTTGCCTTTTTTTAAAGCCTAGGGAGCCGATTCTCGGCCCTTTCCAAGTGGGGATGACACAGAGCAAATGCTGAGCAGCTGCTTTATTCCAAGTCACTTCATAAAATTGTTTGTTTACAGAAGGAACTACCAACGCCTCTTTTTTTTCCATGGCTTCTCTACCCTTCTTCTGAACTTGTTTAAAATTCTTCTGGGAAAGAAAGAGAGGTGAAACTTTCCAGAAACCAGCAAAGCTGCTCCTACCTATTAGCAGATTTGTATTTTAACGATAGTTTCTAGAGCACACAGTTTGTTTTAGATGGTAGTCTGAAAGGTTCCCAACCCTTTCCCCACTTTTTCATGGTGTGAAGATGGTGCCCAGTTGTTAGATCCCAGCAATTTGAGAAGAAGTTGTATTTTCAAAGTTGGATTTTTCAAAATACACAGAAATTTTATTTTTTTAAAGCTGTGATTTACAGTGAATCTTGAAAATTTAATTCTACCAAACCCTTGGAGAACTTTGTATTTCAACAGCTGCTTCTTCAACTCTTCCTGTATGGGCTCTTGTAGTGGTGTGTGTCAGAAATGCCATTGCACACAGAAAAACACAACAGCCTGACAGTCATCAATGCAGTGATAAATGAATCAAGGCAGTGATTGCTTTAACCACAAGTTAATTTTTTCTTTCTTTTTTTTCCTTTCTTCTTCCTCTAAGTTGAATCCAGATCCTGAATAATTGCTTGTTGTTAATATTTTTAGGATAATTGCCTGAGTGTAGCTGTTTTCCTGTCGTTAATTCCATTTTTTCCTTGAAAATGAAGTATTTGTGTGTGGAGGGAATTCTTGAAGGGATGGAAAAGCTATTACTATTTAAAGCCGGAAATAATTAAAGAAATATGAGCAGGCATTGTCTTTAATTCCAAGTGTTGCAATAAAGAACGTTGTTAAGAGTTTATACTCATGTTCGTTGTGTTCATCATTATCATTTATTAAGATGTTCAGTGTTGTCTTTTTACAACAGTTGCAATATGATGAAAAAAGCCAAGTCTGTGATGTAAAACCAGCCCTGATGTGATGTGGCTGAGGAGTTGCGATAGTTTTACTCTTTAAAATAGAGCTCTGTGTGTTTTTTAGTAGCGTGTGGGGTTTTTTTTCTCTCCTCTAAGAATCAGTGGAAAAACCAGCCAGCTGTTCTCCACTTGGTGATGTGAGCATCTGAAACCTTTTAGAGCAAAGCCAGTCAAAGTTTCCAGCATGTTGTAAACATTCCTGGAGCTGGAACCCTGGCTCTGGGGGCCACCACGTGAGCTACAAACACAGGACCCAAAAATGGGGGAGCTTTATTTAATGTCTCACTTAAAAGCAGAAATCAAGTGTTCTATTAACTATTCACAGCCTTTCATTTTCTTCCCCCCCCATTTCTCTACTGGCAATAATGAAATATGTCTTGGAAGGAAACCTCCAGCTGTACAAAGAAAAGGAACAGTTGGGTTTTAGTCCTTGTCTCTGGCACTGTCCCCTCAAGGTGGTTGTGGAGATGTCATAGGACGTCTTTCTGGTGGTAGCCACTGGGAACGTGGTTTAGTATGATATGGAGCTGTGTGAAATGAAAGGTGTTGCCTCGTGAGGTGAAGAGCCTTAGTGTATCATGCAATAGCACTTAATTGCTTGCTGTAAATTGCTTTCTAATAATTAATGTAATTCAGCATTATCGCCATTGCATTCATTAAATGAATACACAAACAATTAACATGCATTTCAGAATTCTTACCTTATTACTCCCAAAAGGCTTTCCTTTGACATCAGAGTATTTTTCAGTGCCTGGTATTTCAAGACTATACAGTGCCCAAAACATTGATGGAATGGGAAAAGCCTTCAGTTGGCTAAAGGAAGTCTTGCAGATGATTGAACTCAATTGCTGCTTGTTAAAAAGCATAAAATGCTTTAGGTTGTCACCCTTCTTGGGTCACTTAAAATTACCTACAAAGTAGTAAGGGGAAGACTTGGTTCTTTGTTGTTGCTGGATGCTTGTGGTGGCTTCACTTCAATTACACTCCGTCTTAATTTTAATTTTTACGTGCTTTGTACAGCCTTCCTTCAGCTTCATCATTGACACAATCCATCTTCATTGAGGACTTAAGGTTAATAATTCAAACAGTACTTTTAATGAAAGAAATGACATATTTTGAAAATCCATGTCCAGCTTACAAGCCTCTTAGAAGAAATCGATGAGCTGTGTAGATACTCATAGTTCTTAAAAATTAAATTTCTGTATTATCCAGTACAACATGAATATTATTCTGAATCCCAAACTGTAATAGTACAATTATTTCAGCCATAAGAATAGTTACCTTGAATAAGTAGGATTAATTAATTCTGTATCCTTGGACCTCCTTGACAGACTTAATCCTGGTGGGTCATCCTCCTTGCTTTTGGTTTGCCAACCACTGTTGGCTCAGTCACACCTCACACGTCTTGGGCTGTGCTTTGTTAGTGTTAAGTGATTCTTCTGGCCTGGCTCTTCTCCTCTGCCTGGTGATCTCTCACATAGTTTGTCCTTCAGATGGTTTATTTTATTCTCCCCCCAGCTCTCTGTGCCACGGTGCTGTTCTCTGATCCCTATCTTAGCTTCTTTGCACCTCTTCTCTGGGTATTTTATGGATCTCTTTGCTGTCTGTGTTGCTGACTTTGTGGTCCACCTTTTAATTACAGTCTTGTCTTGTTTTTTCTAAGCCATTATCTACACCTGTCTCTCTAATTCCCCCCTCCGTGTTCTCCTTGCTGCGGTTTAGCTGCCGTCTCAGCATGGAAAAGCCAGGACTATTAATCCCTGTCCTAATCCTCCTCCCTTGATAACTGAGCCTCTGTGGGCTTTCCTAGATGTGATGTATCTAAATCTCGAAGATAGTTTCTGCAGCATTGTGCAAAATTACGTTTTCCTTCGCAGCCACATCTACAACACTTGCCTAGCCTTTTAACCCACGTCTCATTCATCATCTCACACTTGCTGGTTTTATTCTGTTTGCACAGCACCAAGCACAAGAGTAACCTGTCATTATTATAATGAGGAATAGTTAGAATGATTATTAGTGTGCTTAACCAATGGCTGGTTAATTCGTGAGCCATTAATTTTGACTGCAGTGCATTATTCTTCTTATTTCTCTGTGATGCTACACATGTGGCGTATTATTTACTCTAAATTCATTAATGACTTTAAGTAGTGGTTTAGTTTGTTAATGTTATCTTATGATTTATTTAAAACATATGTATATAGTTTAAAATAATAATTGTACTGTAAATAACATTCATTGGTATAGCCTACTTGAAGGAATGCAGACCAGCTTTTTGATGTTAACATCTTAAATTATGCAAACTGTAAACAATTCATTTGTGCCATTTCTCATAAAGCTCATCTTATTCTTAAAATCGGGGAACCAACAATAAAATTGTTCTTGGCTTTATATTTTTGGCTTTATTTCTTTGAAATGATGAAAGAAGTTCGAACGCTTTCTAACAACTCCGAAATATTAAAGTGCCCAGGGACAGGATAGGGATGATGTTTTGAAGGCAATAAGTATTTCAGCTTCACGTTTCAGTCTTTCTTCTTCGCTCCTTTGATCTGGCTTTGGTTTAGTTATCATTCCGCTTGGATGACTTCACACTGTCTTTCTTCCTCTCCACACCAAAAAGAAGTGTTGTGCACATATTCCATATGTTTGGGGCCTGGTGTGGTGGGAGAGCCCTCGTTGTTCCCGGTTGGTTTTGGGACTCTCTGCCGTTGCCGTCGGGTTGGATGCAGTGAGGCCCAAAGCTGGTGCTTGGCTGTCACTGTTGGTTAAAAACAGTAGAGCAAGAAAAGTCAAGTTGGGTGTTGTGTATTTTAGAGATTCACTATTACTCAAGCGTTTTTCTGTTACATTAAATGAACCAGTAACCCTTTCTTTTGCAAATGCGCCATATTCAGGCCCTAATACTCTATTTATGGAGTTGAAATAGGCCGTGTTCTGGAGTTAAATCAAAGGGGCTCTTGTGCGGAATGTTTTTAGTGGTTGTGTCAGTAAAAAGTGGTGTCATGGATATTATATTTGACTACATATAAATTGATTTTACTTCAGTAATTGTGTGGAGTCCTGCTGGTACTGGGGCACCTCCATGTGAAGTACCCTCTGGAATGAGGAGCAGGATCCTGGGTCAGCCCTATACCAAGTCAAAATATGTCTAAGTGCCTGTATTGTAGATGGATCCTTGACTCTGTGGCATACACACGTAAGATACTAAGGTGAAATTCCTGAATTTTGCTCTTGCATGAAATGTTTGGGTGTGTTTTGATGCAGGTTGTGGTTTCAGTTGCACGGATTGCTGTGTATTATGTGAGAAGTTGTGTTCTCCTTTGGAAATGTATTTATGTAGTTATATAAATACTTTTTAAAAAAATCTAAATGAATTATAAATGGAAAAAAATGATTTTGTTTCAGCACAGATTAGTAAAAGTGTCAGGGTTTTTTTCTTGTGTCCCTAAATATAAAAGAAATCTGTGTAGAAACAACTTCAGCAATGTTCTCCTTCAGCTGCCTTGCAGCAAGTGGCTCGTTTGCATTTTGGGTAGCAAAGCAGTTTTCCCTCAGAAGTTGTAATACTTAGGAAAGAGAAGGAGGAATGGGCAAAGACTTGTGTGAGTCCAGCAACTGTAAATCCATTGGATTAGTGCATTTGTGCAATGTGGGATCACCAGCGTAATGGCAGGAGAGCCTGGCCTTTCCCAGCAGGATCTCAGCTGAAGGCTCAGCCAGGACTCTGGTTTTCCCGTTCATCAGACTTCTTGTAGTCATATAACTTGGTTTTAAGTAGTCCTGTGAGAAGCAGGGATGTAATTCAATGATCCTACTGGGTCCCTTCCAGCTCAACATATTCTGTGATTGAGATTCGTGTTTATTTACAGCCATAAACACACCAACCTGTGAGAGGCTTACCCAAGAGGTGAAGAATTTTGGAAGAAAACACCAGGAGTTTCATAGTCTGTTATTATTTTTTGTCAGTGGGAAACTCTCCAAGCTGGGCACAGGGAGCTTGGGTGGGGATTTGCCCCTGGGATATGGAACTCACTGCTCACGTGGAGCTCATGGACATACACGTTCTGTACATGTCTAAAGGGTTTTAATTTAATTTATTAAAGGGCTGAGACCCAGACAGGAGCATCTCCTTCTCTTGTGCTATTGGCGAGCCCTTGCTTTCATTCAGGGATTGGTGGGAACTTTGTGAATAAAATGTTGGTTCATCCAACATTTCCTGGGACATCCTAAGTTTAATTAACCTCTCCTGTAGATCCCTGGATTGCCCCGTGTTCACTTAACCTGAACTTCAGTGCTGTCATGTCTCCTTGTGTTTAGTAGTTGCCTCTTGGAAGACATTTTGGGAAGCAAGTCGAATATTTATGATTAAGCATGAAGAGGAAGTATGTAAGATGTTTATATTTCCCATTTATCAGTACATTTCAGAGTGCTGCTTTCTGAAATTGAAATTCTGGACTTCAGAGTCCACTTTTCCCCGAGATGGCTTGTGCTGCGTAAGATTCCTAATTCCGTTGCTGTCTCCTTTATACACTGAAACAAAAGGAATTTGCTGCTTTTTAAATTGGGGCCAAAGAGTAAATTCACCCTATTTTTATATTCAAGTCGGCTCAGCTTTAGGGGATTTAAGTGATGTAATTGTATTGTATTGGGCCCCACAACTAGTCCAACTGAAAAAAAAAATAATCTTCAAAGTGAATATTTCAGTGCTTCATGCAAGGCACATTGCTCGATGTCTTGGGAAAAAAAGGGAAGCTTTTCTTATATGTATTTGTGAACCGAGGGCCATTGTTGTACAGGTTTTCTAAGCTGCTGTACAAATCTGAACTGCACAAAAAGTGGAGAGTGCTGGCTCCCACATCCTTAAAAATGAAGTTTTATTCCTGGTTATAATGAGATGTTGCATTTATTCATGGGATTAAGTCCTTAAAAGAAAGAAAGGTGCATAAAACCAGATTTCTAGGAGTTTACATCATAATATTTCAAAATCATAATATCTTCCTAAGGAAGAAGGTACATAAATGTGGAGCCTCACTAAGAGCACGAGGACTGATGTCTTGTCCTTTGATGTTTAGATTTGTTGCATTTCCATCTGACTGGATCAACACTGTTGTTCCAGTGTCTCGTGACACTTGTTAGTGTGGATGTGTTTGTATGAGCTTCGACTTTGGGGTTTGTTTCCAGCACGGAGTGGAATTTTTAGGTGTATTTTGCAGGCAGAAATATTTTTTATTTAGTGCCCATAACTGAGTTAAGCATCTTTGGGAGGAGAAGTGGAGGTTTTCCCTTCTCCATGGTCCCTCCAAGGTAACACACGTGGACAGAGCTCTGCTGTTGAGCTTGGCCGCATCCTCCCTTTCAGGATGCTGAGCTGTGTGTAGGTCTCAGAAGATAATTCAACCTTTTTTATAGATACATATATATATTCTTCTTTTTGAGCTAGATTTTATTGTGGGAAGGGGAGTGATGTACATGCTCATGGTAACTCAGTGTCCAACAGCTGTGAATTTAAGAATATCTGTATTCAGCAGCTCCCTGGTACTTGGGTTTTAGGGAATAACTGAGCCAAACACCTTTGCAACTGGAGCTGATGAATAACGAACTCTTCAGTTCATGTCACTTTTTGCTCTGGAGACTCTGGTGTTCCCATTCTGAGAAATGGTGGATGAGTTTTTGTACTTGCAATTTTGATCCTCTGCAGTGGAACTTTAAACCCTAAAAGGTCTTCTTGCCACTTGAATTTAGACTAATGGAAAAAATTGTTGATTTTGGTGGTGGTGTTTTTACGGTGTGTAATTTTTATTGTCCCACAGATGAATGGACAATGTGATGCCTTAGATTAAGAGACAGATATTCTTCCCCCCTCCAAAGGAGTGTAGGAAATGGAATTGAGGAAGCTGCAGAAATAAAGCACATCTGTGGGGGTGATGATTGCTCTCTAGCAAATTTGTGTTCATAGAAATCCCGTGCAAACTTTCTACAGACTCAAACCCCCCAAAACAATTGTCACCAAAAATAAGATAAATACAGGATGTTGTTTTGTTTTCCACATTTCTTCTGAGTAAGAAAGGTATTTTCCTTTTTCTAAGGAAAAGACCCTGTATCTCAATTATTCCATCAGCTTTAAGGCACCAAAATAATTTATTTTTCTTTTAAATATGCATCGTGAAAAAATGATAAAAGTAAACAGCGATACACTGACTCAGGGCTTGTGGCATTTCTTTGATCTCTTTGCTAATGGAATTACCCTGCTGTCCTCCACTGCAAACAGCCTCTTTGTGAAGATGTAGGATTATGTTCTTTGTCCCATTGTCAGAGTCTGCTCTGAAAACCGCAGAAGAGGATGTGAATACTGTAACTTTGGGCTTGGCAGCTTCCTGACCTCTCTGAAAGGCTTGCTCAGGGCTGGAAGAGCTGCTTCAGTGCTGGCAAGGTGACAGGCTGGATGAATTAGCTGGGCTTTTCCGTCTCTCATGTGTCAGGTTCTTTGTTTTATATGGAAATAATTCCTGTCAAAATGGGAAATTTATCGCGAGGTACTTCCTTCTGCCTGGGAAATGAAAATGTCAGCCACAGGTCTGTCTGAGTGTGTCTTGTGTTACAAACCATGGGTGGAGCCAGCTTTGTCCATCGATGCCACCCTGGTGTTCCTGGTGTCTTTACACAAAGGCAACTCCAGTGACCTGTGGGAATAGAAACCTGTCACAGGAGGTTATGAACACTGCCTGTTGCCTTCTGTTGGAGGAACCACAGCAAAAATTCTTAAATATTTACAAGGTACCAGAACTTTTGTCGGTGATGTGTCAATATGGTGGGTGTCTCACTTTATTTCCATGTGCCTGTAAACATGTGCATTGCACATAAGATGTTATGGATGCATTCATATTGATATACCAGCATGTCTGAAGAAACCAACTTGGTTCCCATCGATGTATCAAGTTTAATATGTCAAATAGTATGGGCTGTTCATATGAAATATCTTTGCATAGAGATTTGGCATCTGTAAAGGCTGAATAGATATTACAGCATTACTGGTTTCTAGTAGATTAAGAAGGTGCTGCATGTCACACATTACCCTGCTTTGCATTTTGATACATGACAAGTAGGGAATAATCCTGCACCTTTTCAGAGCAAAGATGGCACTGAGATAATTTTTTTGTTTGTGAGTTCTTTTTCTTGTGAGGAGGTGATCATGCTAAAAGGAGTCCCTTTAAATATTGGGGGGCAGAGGGGTGTTAGAGCTTGTTTAATCAAATCTCATTTATTATTAATTATGTGTTACTAAATTTTGTTAATTACGTCTTGTTTAAAAGCGAGATTAAAAACATGGGGTTCTCCAGCAGGGTAGTGGAAGTCAACACAGGCTTTGAAGATGGAGCTTCTTGTTGTGAGCTCTGAACACAGTGTTTGGGCAAACAAAATCCAACCAGAGAAAGCGAAAATAACTCGGGCCTTCCATTCCCTTCTTCAAAGACCTGCAAAGGAAAGTTGGGCAGGAGCTGGGACAGGAAATTGCAATGTGAATACTGATCGGGTTAAAGGCCTCTCTTTTACACCAGCACACTTGTTCTTTTATTTGATACTTGAACTCTGCAAATTTTCTGTGACTTTCTAGGGAGAAGGAGGAGCAGCAGAGGCGGGTGATGGCAGTACAGAGGCTGCAGGCCCAGCAGGCAGGCGCTGCCCTGGAAGAGTTTAAGCGGCAGGTGGAGCTGAACTCAGAAAAAGACTCCGCCGAAATGAAACAGCGGGTGAGGAGGTCACAATGCCAGCCTTTCTGAAACTCTGGCACAGTGGGATAGCGGATTCTGATCTTATAATGCCAGAAACATGCTCCACTTGAGAGTGCGACATCAAAATCTCGCACAATGTAGTGTCTTTGCCAGCGAGTCGGAAAGGGATGGTGGCAGTTGTTTCATCTTTCTAACAAAGCCAGAATTGTCATTGTTATAAAGATAGCTGCAGTTGTGATACTGATTAGGGATTTTTCAGGAGTGAGAGTATAAAGTGTTAGTTTATACACCCTGTGGAACAACGTTTGTCATTTTCCACATAAATGTGTGTCTCTTCCTACTCTTTTCTGAACGACTCTCTCTCCCGTTAATGAGCCCCTGTAATCAGTTTGAGCCCAAACAGGGGTAGGGCCATTGTGGCTTTTGGCAGTCATGTGCAGAGGATGGAAAAAGCCACTTTTGTGTCCCTGAGAATCAAGGACTTTAATTTATGTAAAAAGATTTTAGTGGCTTCAATTCCTTATGGAGCAAACAGTAGTTAAACCATTTCCCCATGGCCTTTACAAACGTGGCCCGAGGGGTGAAATAAAGAACAAGCAAGAGGTGATCAAAAACAAGGGGAGAGAAGGGGTATTTCCTTAACTCCTTTGTGTGGTTGAGATCTCCAGTCATAACTCCAGCTTGTAATAATTCTGCCTGACCATGCACTTGTGTTCCAGCCTCACCTGTGGGAACCAAACCTTGCTGCTGACAGGAGGGAGCTGCGGGCTGGGGCTGGAATGGGTTGCTGAGGATGTTGGCTCGTAATTAAGGAAATACTCTTTTTGGTGCTCTCATGAAGTTATTTTTATGAAAATCTTAATTACTGATACTTTTAGGACCCATGCAGGCAGCGGAAATAGAATTTGGAAATTAAGAAAGAGCAAGAACAAATTTATAAAAGCAAGGTGTGCTCAGCAAAGTAAATTTGTTCTGGGAAATTCCGAAAACAAATTTTGCTGTGCCCCAATGACCAGCTATAGGTTTCTTCTGTCACTACTTGCATCTAAAATCTAGGAATAGTAAATAAATAGTAAATGATATTGTAGGATTGAGTTGTACTGTTCTACAGGAACCAAGGTCCGAGGAGCACTGCTGGAGTTCTCTTGGAGCTTTGGCCTTTTCTCATTCTTCTGCATCCACATATTCTTTGTACAAATCACCTGGTTCATTGGAACATCGTGGAAAATTCTATGTGTTGTGATTAGGTGGGATGTATTAGTTACAAAACAACAGCTGCCGTACCTATAGCAACACTGTACTTTTAACTGCATTAGAAATCCTGGGCTTCTAAAGCCATTTTTGGTATGTGGTAAAGTTAATTATGGAGATGAGTAGGATGGGGTCTGGCAATTTCAGTTCTTGTAATCAATATTTGATTCATTAGTTTGGCTCTGTGATATTTTTTTGCCATCTGCTTCCTATTTTGTCAAGCTTGTGATTATTAAGAGTCACCTGATGCCCGTTGATGGGTGGGTGGTATGTTTTTAACTGCAGGATCTGCATTTTTTCCAATAGTAACTAACAAAAAGAGAAACCATACATAGACTCTGTCGTGGTACTTTAGATCTGGGATTTCCTGGGTTTGGCAAATAATGATCAAGAGCCTTCATTGCATTTGTAGGAAATATATGAATGTGACCTAACGAGTAAACCACAAACCCCAGTATAACTAAAGAATCTTTGCATATGTTTTTACTATTTCATTTTTAGAATGTTTTAATTCTCTTTAAAAAAAGGCAGCAAAAAAAACCCCCTAAAAAATAATCCAGTAATACAGTAACAAGATCTGTTATTTTTGTGGGGTTTATTGACCTGAGTAAAATATGACCATGGACATGCAATTCGAGTAAGTTTGGAGCAGAGGAAATTATTAATAAAATATTCATGGAAGTCCTTTTTCCTAATGGCAGATAGTAGCAGTGAGGTTCAAGAGCTGCTTCCTCTCTGTTCTGTTTTACTCCTTTCCATTTGGCCAGCTGCTCCTCGTCCTGCACCTTCCTCTCTTGCTCAAGTACTTCCCAATAAAATGCTTTTCCCGTTCCTACTGTTGCCTTTTCTCCTCTTTCCTGGCTCGGGAGTGATGTCCAGGCCAGTTGGCACAGACATCTGTTGAAGGCTGAGCACTCCCTTAGGCCAAGCAGGATTTTGGCTTGTGCTTCAGGAATTCATGTGTTTCTTCTCTTTGTGTAGCAGATGGGCTTGTGGCAGCCCTGATCCTCCAGACCCCTACAGCCCTTTTCTCTTCCTCAGGGAGATGTTTTTAGGGAGATGGTTTATTCACTGCTTGCGTTGGGATCTAGATCTAAAAGGAATTGATGAGTATTCACTGCAGCATGGTAATATATATATATATATTCCCCTGGAAATGCCTGTTGTACAGCTAACAGTTGTGCTTTTGGTACAAAAGCCTTTGTTAATTGAGTTGTGAAATTGCTTCCTTGATGCTGTGTGCTGGAATCTGTGGGCCTCATTATTCAGAGGCGATGACTATCTTCAGAGAACTTTACTTGCAGCCAAATAATTCTCTTTTAAGTTATTTCTGATTTAATGTAAACTTACTTTAAATATGTAGTTTATGCACTGACTCGCACATGATTTCCCTTGAATTTCCACAGGCAGTGTATTTTTAAGTGAAATATATTTGAGTCTTAAATATGTCTAGAGAAAATATCCACTTAGGTTTTTACTCAACAGTGAACACCTTATCAAAATTGAGTCAATACTTTGTAATCAGGGAGTGGCATGACAGGGGTGACCACTGTCTCCTTGAGTAACTAATAATCTGTAGTGACTAATTACTCATTTTCACTGCATGCAGATGGTGGTGTCACCATTCCCAACAAGTGATGGTTTACAAACAACTGTAGAAAAGTCAGAACGTTTCAAGCTATGCCTTTTTTAAAGATATAAAAATAAAAATTAAATATTCCCTTTGTTTTCCCATGGAGCTGGCAGAAGTGGATGCTGATCTGAGCCGATCGAAATTGCTGCGGGAAAGGCAGGCCAAGGAATTCTCCCGGCAGGTGGAAGACCTGAAGAAAAGACACGAACAACAGGTCAGTTGTTGCTCCTCGAGGTGCTTTTTAAGTTAGACAGCCCTTCCTGCAGCTCTGGGGCAGTTCCTGGGGCAGCCTTTGCCCTGTTCTCACGGCGTGTTTCTGCCCTTCCCATAAAGACACAGTTTGGATGTGCAGAGTGTGTGGTGGGGCTGGAGCGGGAAAAGCCTACCCAGAAAATACTTTCATATCCTCTTCACAAACCTTCATACCTCCAACTCTTTCAAGTTACCAGGCTTACAGGTGGCAACACCTGTTTTTATAATCACCAGATTAAATTATTAAAGCAATAGCTGTTTTTCTTGTCAAGAAACAGTGTGTCATCCTTTTTATCATTTTTAGCACGGGTAGTGTTCATACCAGTGCTTGTTTTGGCCCACTGATAGTGATTTTCTTCATTGTACTGTGATTTCAGGATTGGGGAATATTCAGGAAACATTTGGGTGGAGACAAGAAAGTTGAGTTCAGTTGTGTTGTGAAGTGTAAAGGGAAAAAACAGCAATAGAAGTAGACAAATTACTGTATAATGAAGGCTTGAGAGCTACACAGCTGGAACAGCCCATCAAAACTGGTGTAAGTTGGTGCTTGGTCAGGAGACTGAAGTGGCCTCTGTTGGTAACACCTGCTAAAGGATTGACGGGATTCTTCAAAAGAATGATGTGGTCAATCCAGAAGCTTAAAGTTCTGTCTTATCAGTGCTTTTCTATGGATATAACTTTGCATTTCCACCAGGGAAATGTGGTTTTATTCCTGTTTATCTTCTGCACTGTAAGAGGATGAAACACTGCAGTTGACTTTGGGACAAGACCTGCTCTGGTCCATCTGGAAGGGGTTTTTTTCCAAGGGATTAAGGAACAAGATCCCTTTGGTAGGTGTTGAGAGAGACCTTTGCCTGTGCTCAGGAGGAACAATCGTGTGTTTTGTGTAGGGGAGAGTTTATTGGTTCTGATCAAAAGTATTTTCCCTGTCCTCACTCAGAATTGTACCGTCACCACTTGTGTTGCCACTTGACAAAGGTGACAATTTGGCCTCTGGAATGGTGAGATGCATCTCAAGAGTGTTTGGCTTAACTGGGTGATGTTATTTATGATTCATGTATTTAAAGATTCGGGCAAAATTGGGGTTGCAGAGGTACTGGGGTTTGTTTGGTGCTGGCGGTGAAAGTGAGGAAGTTGTCAAGGATGTCCTGAAGGGAGGGTGATGGGAAGTGTTGGGGTCAGTTGTGTGTCCAAAGTGGAATTTTTTACTGCATCTTATTTTCACATCCTTTTAGTGGCATGGGTTGGCTCTTTTCCTTGCAGTTCTCATAATTTGTGGTGCATCTTTACAAGTCCAAAGTAAACATTTATTCATAGGTGTTTTTGCCTGGGTTTAGGAACATGATCTGTAGGGATAAATCTGCGTTGTGCCACAAGTCATGTCATTCCTGTTCCTACCTACAAATGGTGATTTTTTTTCTTTACTATTCATGGTAAGATCTACCAAAGCATAGATAAAATTTGCTGCCAAATGCTCAGCTGGCTTTGCACACTGAAGGCAAATGTTAATTTCTTGTATTGTCATGTCGTCTTATATCCTCATGCCTTTATATTCAGACTTCTAGAGAATGGATCAAAAAAATCCCCAAACCAAGAAATTCATATGAGACATAAAACTTTTTAGATGAGTCTTTTTACATTGGCATTCTGTAACAATGTTGATATTGTGGGAAACATCAGTGAGAGCATTTTTCCCTAAGAGGACATGTTTACTGCTTGCCTTTTATTTTATTTAGGGTAGCTGCTTTTACTGTAAGAAAGAACAGCCAGGCTTTATGAAACATCACTGGAACCCAAGGAAAGGGTTTCAGGACTGAACAGCTAAACAATGAGAGCCTCAGAAGAATTTTCAGTGGAATCCTGTTTATGCCCTTTTTAGAAATTTGTTTCTCTTTGTCCTTCATTTGGAATGCCCTTTGAAAACTTGTGAGCATGAAAAATATGTGACCCTTCCTGCAGATATCACTGGAAATGATGTTCTTTTTTGTATGGTCCTTTCTGCTGCACAGAGCCCCTTCAGCCCCACCACGGAGCAGGATGAGCTCAGTTCTTCCACTCTTAAAATTTCCTTTCAGTAGTTCCAGCTTCTGTTTCTCTATATTACCCTATTTATGCTTCAGAGCTTCTAAACCATTTTTAAAGGAGGCTTTTCATTGCCTTGTTTTACTGTGTATTTCTTTGGAAGGAACAGACTGATTTTAACTGTTGGAATAGAGCAGTAAATTAGAATTGAGGATAGAATTTCACAGGGCTCCAGCAAAATTCTAGGAAATACATCCAACCAAAAACCTGCATATTTTAGCTACCTGAGAAATGCAATAATTCCTTTGAGATGTTCTGCCTCAAGTGTCTGAATCTAATAATTAAATGGAATTTACACACAAAGGGAAGGAAAATTGACCTTCAGCTCTATTTTGTGTCTGTCGGCCCAGTGAGAGGCAGAGGTGGCACTGACAGCACACTGGACAAACTCACCTGCCCACAAATTTAATCAAATTGGTAATGGAGAGGCAAATTAACTTGCGTTATCCAGTTCTCTCCAATCTGAGAAACGTTTGGAGTTGTGGTTTCACGTCCCCGCTTTATCTGAATGGCTGCCTGAGCTTCACAGGACACCCCTTGAATATTGATTTCCAAGAGATTTCTGGTGTGATTTTGTTGGTTGTGGGGCTGAAAGATTGCTCTGCCTATGGATTAGGTACAGTGATATATGTTATTATTTACCTGATATTTATATCAACAAATAACCCGATATATATAGATGATCCTTGTGGGTCCCTTCCAACTCATAATATTCTGTGATATATTGGTATTTAGCGTTTTCTTTTTGCTTGAAAAAGAATGATGACAAACGCATACAAAACCATGGCAGTTAATATTTTGTTGACTTTTCAAATGCTTTGAAATCCATTAATAAAGCAAAGAAAAACCTTTGGGTCTTGCAATATTTGGTTTCAGCTCTCACGCATCACTCCTGGTTCCAGCTCCATCTGATTCAGCGCCACTTGCTTTTGAAGTATCCACTGAGAACACTCTTAGAGAGAAACTGGTGGCTTTTTTTTTTTTCCTTTAAATATACTTTAGCTCAACTTTGTTCTACTTGCAGCTGTTAGATTTGAAAGTATATTTTGAAGCAAAAAAAAAAAAACCAAAACTCCAGCAGCACCACAGTTCCTATCTGCTGGGAGCAGCTGCTTTCGGCACTTCAAAGCCAGTGGACACCACAGTGAAGGCCTCAGCCTTTCCTGCCTTTGAAATGGTTGCAGTATCTGCAGTTGGGCTTTATGGCACTGTCAGCACAGGAAAAAAGGTTGTTTGGGTTTTTACACCCCCTCCCTTTCTTTTTTTTTTCGTTTTTTTTTTTTAAGCCTACTTTCTAATTACGTCCCCAGTTTAGCTCAGAATACCTGGGATGTTCATTTTTGTGTTTGGAAGAGCCTGTGCCCAAGCTTTCCAGGAATGGAGGTGTGGGGGAGCTCAAGTGGCTCTGGCCACTCCACCCTCCTCAGGCAGGAGGATGGGGAGGATGAAATGCTTCTCCTACATTGGGAGAGTTGAGTTTACACTCCTGTTGTGCTTATTTGATGTGACTCCAGCTCGTGCTCCAGCCTTCAGAGGCCTTAGCTGGACACAAAAAACCAGCTTAAGCTTCATGTTCAGCTCACTTTGTCCCTGCACCTCGTCTCAGTTACGAGTTCCTGTCACTGCACTTCCATCCTGGTTTTCCTTCTGGCCTTGTTCATATTTTTCTGGTGTTTGAAAGCTTCTCATTTACCAATCTCTTACCCACTCAAGTGAAGGAAATACTTCAAAAGACCTGCTTGAAATCTGCTATTCCTCAGACATATCAATGTTCCAAGTATTTCTTAGCTGTAATTTAACTTGTTCAGTTACATTCAGAGATCCACAATGCATTTTTAGTGTGCTGGTTTAGTTACGAGGACACAGTGTTTGTGAAAAGCTTTGTTCCTCTCCTCTTTGTCTGTAGTCTAAGATAATTGAAATACAGTCTGTTCTTGCAAGGAGGCCAAATGAGCACGTTAGTAGAAGCTCTAAATTTTTCATGTCATCAGCAACAAGCTACATAAATTTCATTTAATAAATTAATCTAGGATGCATAAACGTTTCCTTTGAACCATCCTAACACACAGATGAATGCCTTTTGTGCAGGATATCTGAGGAATAGTTTCTTCAATCAACATCAACTTTTCACTTTATAGCTAAAACTCACAAATGGGAAAAGGAGATGAATTTAACCTCCAAGTGAAGAGTGGGTGGAAATCTTCTCGTGGTACCACGGCTGTTTACAGAATTGTTAACCAGACAGATGGGTATTTGCACTGTCTCCTTCAGGCATGTAACTTTGTGATTCAGAGTTAAAAGCCTGAGCTCCCTGTATAGTCAACAGAATCAACTTTGAGGGGAGGAGGGAGAGAGGAGACGATTCCAGGAGCACAAAGCCGTGCCTGCGGTACAGAGCGACTCGGGTGGCGAACGCTTGTGAAGTCACTTCTCAGTGTTCAAAGAAGGTCCTTGGATAAACTCTGAATCCCTGAACAAAGACTACATACAGTAAATTCTGTACCCGAGCCTGCTGTGAACAGGAATTTGCAGTGACTCAGGGTCTGTTAGTCTGAAGGGAATATTTCTGTTTGCAGACTGTGGTGGCTTCAGTGGCCTGGATGGACTGGGGAGGGGACGGGGCCTCCTGAGATTCATCACGGTGCCGAGTGGGATTTGGTCACAGGGATGCAACTTCATTTCCAATGTATTATTTATGGCTTTCAAGAAGGCTGGAGAGGGGTTTTTCACAAGGGCATATAGGACAAGAAGGAATGGCCTTAAGGCAAGAGGTTAAATTTATATTAGATATTGGGAGGGAATTCTTCCCTGTGAGGGTGGGGAGGCCCTGGCACAGGGTGCCCAGAGAAGCTGTGGCTGCCCCATCCCTGGAAGTGCCCAAGACCAGGTTGGAGCCGCCTGGGATAGTGGAAGGTGTCCCCACCCATGGTGGGAGGTGAAAATGGATGATCTTTAAGATCCCTTCCAGCCCAAAGAAATTTACTCATGCCAGGAAGGTTTGGAAAATAGGAGAATTGAGGTAGAGCTTGTGCTCAAATCTCAAATTTCTCAAATAATCTCAAAAAAGCCAGTGCATGTTTAAAATCCACTTCATTTACCTGCTGCAGAGGAGTTCTGGTGACAGGTTCTGGTGTTTTCCCTTGCCTTGCAGTGAAGATTCCTCTGTTCTGCCCAAAGTTATGCTAAGCCCTAGCCCAGCATGATTAATACTCACTCCTCCAGCCTGCTAGATCAGATTACTTTCACAAGCAGTATTTGTGGAGATGGGTAATCCCCATATCCTCCCGAAACATGCACGTTTATTTATAGGCTTAGGGGACAGAAAACACAGTGATTTACTGGAGTTGTTATTTGGGGACTGATCATGGCTGTAGCTCCCTGGGCAGAGGTTGGGGCTGGTTTTGAGCAGGGAGACACCTGATTTACAAGCAGTCTTAGGTGCTTCTGAGATAGAAATACTGAAAATAGATGTGCTGTAGGCATCCTGCAGAGTGGGAACAGCTCAGTTCTTTGCCATGACATGTGTAATGTATTGGTGGCTTCTCCAGCCTTCAGAAGTGCAGTCTTGCCAAAACAGTGCTTATGAACGTATTTTATATAGGTATTACTTAAAATATTTCTGGAATTACAGACATAAATTTACATGAATTTTCATACTTTGGTGTCAAATATTCATTGTAGCAGTTACGTTTTTCAAAGAGCTAGTGAGCTAACTAATTTCCTCTCCCTCCTTTGGGGACTCTAAAAAGAATTTCAAAGGCGTGCTTGTTCTTGAGAACAAGTTGAAATTGTTCTAAAATTGAAAAGCCTAAACTTAGTGTGTGATGTAAAAGCAAAAACTGGATAGTAGAAGGTCTTGTCTATATTAGGGACTTTCAAAAGGGTTTTGCTGACGTTGGTTATATATTAAAAGTATTTGGCTTCTGAAAATACCTCCTGCAGTCAGCGGCCAGTGTATTGTTGGCCTTTGTTCTTCAGATGTGCAGGAGCAGCAGGATTTCACTTGGGGTCTTCAGATTATCTCTTGTTTTAGCAGTTGTCCCAAAGCACCTCCCCAGTTGGGTGCAGTTCCGTCTGCTTGGGTTCATCAGCTGGAGTTGTTGGTGTCCTGGGTGTGAACCACACTGGAAAATCTGTTTGGCGCCTTGTGTGTGTGTGAGTGAATAACTAGAGACTGTCACAGGTCTTGGATTAATCTTTTCTAACTTCTGGTTAAGAGTTTTGTTTTCTTTTTAAACTTATTTTCTCTGGAAGAGCAAGGAAATACTGTTAAATTTCAGTTGAAAACTGAACTTCGAATAAATAATGTACTTAAAAGCTAAATTTAAAATAAATAGTGTAATTCTGATGGCAGCTTAGTAAATCATCTGTTGCCTATTGCCTTGAACACGGTTCTATCATACTGATGTAGAAAGAATTAAAACATGAAGAATTCATGTAAGATGTGGACATAATTTTCAAATACTTGTGTTACTTGATAACAACAATATTCCATGGTGAGAAAATCTACATCAGGTCAGACAGTCCTGCCTGGTTTTGTGTCCAGGCCATGGCTTGAGATGGGAACAGATGCACAGAGAAGGGAATAAGAGATTTTTCATCTTTGGGAGGACAAGATGAGGAAACATCCCCGGCACAATGAGGCCGATGTGATTATGGTAATAGGGCACACACGATTATTTCATGAATGTTTCTTTTCAGTGTCGCCTCTAATTCCCATTGTCAATCTCGTGCTGCTTGTCTGGCTGAAGTGTGTGGCACCTACAACTGTCTGTCCCCTGGTCACTCAGACCCTGGGTTTGAGCAGACTTTTTAATGTGGTCCTGATGAAGTGCTCAGCATCAAGGGGTAGATGCAGAAAGAGCTCAACACGATACAATTTTTAAAGGAGGTGGTTTTGTTATATCATTCATAAAAGTGCTCTCTACCTCAAAGAGAAGGCAGAATCTGTCTGGGCTATGAAGAATTAATATAGTTTTCATGCAGTTGCCTGTGATGAAGAAGTCCTGTTGGTGCTGAAAAGGAACATGGATTTTATCTTTTTCCCTTAAAAAAACAGCCTGATAAACTTACAAGAATGAGAGGGAAGAGTGGGAGAGGAGCTGTAGTGCTTGGCAGCAGTTCTGAGGAGAGCAGGAGCTTCAGGGAGTTGAGTGGCTGCTCAGTCACTTCACCTTCTTTGTACAGGAAGGCAGGTTCTGTTGGTCCTGAATTTGGAGTCCTTGTGAATATTCATTAGGGAGGATGGGTTTGGAGGTCTTTGAGGGTCAAAAATGCTGTGGTCCCCATCCTTTTTCTCCTTTCCTGTCTCCAACTCTGTTCTCCACCAGAAACCTCTAAAATAATCAAACCAAAGCCACCATGGGGAAGACTTTGCTTGAAGTGGGGAGTTGGGTTTTTATTTCAACAAATTTACCATGTATTTGTGAAACACCTCCTCTCACAGTCCCACCCTTTCTCTTCACACGTAGCAGCTGGGGTGACACCCCTCCTACATACAGAAGGAGCTGTCCCTTTTGCTCACTAGACCTCTTAAATTCCAAAACATTGTGTCTATAATATGAATGCTGCAAGTGAAGAGATTGCTAAATAAAACTATTTATTTTGGGCAGCACGTCACGTGCGTGTAACTGGTTGGAGAAGCAGGATCTGTGCCCTGTCCCCTCCAGGTCACATTCCCTTCCTGCTGCCTTGTCATCTAGTATAAAAACCTCAATAATTGAAGTTCCCCCCAACAATCTGCTTTACCCCAGACCTACATGGCACAACGAGCTGAAAACCCCGTAACTGAGAAAAGAAAAGGTTTGAAGGAAAAGTCCTCTCTTGTTGACAGGGTTTCCTTTTAATCAAGTGTGATCTACGAAAAAATGCTAAATGTTTTTCCTGTAAATCTGGCAAAGGCTTTACAGCTATTTTAGGACACAACAACTCTTTCTCTTAGACACGCCAAGGACGCCACCAGCATCTGAAAGAAACCAGTTTTGTGCAAAAACCTGGCGTAAAGAACTTTGTGTGAGGATCCCAGGCCCAGTATGGACAATATGTGCCCTCCTGGAGGGTTAACCCCTGCAGGGGCTTTGGGCATCTCCTAATGAGCTCTTTAGGGTTATTAAATAATGTTAAACCATGGAATATTGCATCTGTTCTCGCTCCCTTTCCAGAAGGGAGCTCCCAGCTGCAACACGGATGACATATATTCCTTTTAAATTTCCAGTATGCTCTACTGTAGTTTGAAAAAATGCCTTTTTTTGTAAATTTATTTTAACTTTGCTTCAAATTTCCAACATGAGAGCCATGCAAAGAGCTGATATCATCCCAGAATTGTATGCTACAGCTTTAAGATAAGGTGCCGGGCGCTCCCAGCGCACACACACAGCGGCTCCTCCCGTTCGCTCCTTTTTCTCCCTTTTTTCTCATGCTGAAAATACCATATTCACCATAAGAGATTTTTTTTTTTATTTCTTTTTTTTTTTTTTTTTTTTTTTTTTTTTATTCCCCCCCCCCCCCCCCTTT
>WEKX01014570.1:841024-945705 GCA_013390025.1 Pitta sordida | reverse complement strand
CCTCCTTTCTCCGAAATCCACCAAAACTGAAGAAAAATCCAAGTGACTGTTCTTAGCAGCTGTGTGGCCCGGAGTTCAGTGGGGAAGCGGCTTCCTGCCGTCCCTATTCATCACCTGCTTCAAAGGCGGGCTGGCCGCTCCAGTGTGCAGGCCAGGTAGGGTGCCATTGTGCGCAGGCGGGAGGATTAGTATCAAAGCTGCGGCAACCAGGCCCTTGGTCTCGGGCTGCCATTCAGGCAAGCGGGGAGAGGCAAAGAGTGGCCAAGGTCACAGCATCCAGTGTGGTGCGGACTGGGAACGGACCCTGAGAATAGAGGGCTTCTTATGGAATCATGGCGCAAGCTTGCGGCACAGCAGGTGCCCTTCTGGAACACATACATCTGTTTATGTTGGGATAGCGTAGCTGACAACGGGATAATAGAGCTTTGTGGGGTTTTTTTAATAATTTTCGTGCCTTTTTTTTTTTTTAATTAAAAAAGAAAAAAAAAAAAGACAAGTCCATGCGCCAGCGTTGAGGAATATCGCAGGAAGAGCGTTCGCTTTGGAAATCATAAAGAAATCTTGCAAAGCTTTAATTGCTGGGGTGGGGGGTTGTGTGTGGTGTGTATATACTTAAGCAAAGGGGCGAGCAGGCTGCCTATTAACCATTTAGGATCCTCAGCCCTGCTGATGAGCAGCAGCGGGATACGGGGGGCACCCAGCGTACAATGCGACAATGCATTGTTGCTTTGGGGTTTTTTTTTTAATATTTTTTTTTGTACTCTCCGGCATTTGTACCAACAGATTGGTTAAGGATGCGCTGGATTTGCTCGGTTGTCTCCATTGTTGGGGTTGTCTGGAGGAATTCTGTCATGCTAACGGTGGCTTTTTAAAGGGTGAGGTAATAGTGACGTAAAAATAAAATTGCCAACTTGGTGAAATTAGGGGGGAAATTAAGCTGTAGACGAGTTGTCATGACGACAAGGATGTTCTATTGATGAACTGTACTCCTCCCTGTCCAATCAGATAGTGAAGCTGAAGCTTGAGCATGAACAGGAGAAGAAGCACCTTTTCCAGCAGCACAATGCAGTGCGGGACTGCCTGGTCCGAGACCATCAACGAGAGCTCGAGAAACTGGAGAAGCAGCTTCGCGCTGCCATGGCAGAGAAGGAGACCAAAACTCAAGAAACCAGGAGGCAAGACGGCCAGGTAACGATCAATAACGCTTGAAAGGCGGCCGCTTATTAGAAATTGCTGATAAATGAGTGTTTCCTGTGTGCCAGCATTGTTGGTGGTGCACACTGGGGGAGCATTTGCGAAACTGGCACATAAACGTGATTTCGTTTTTCTTCTTTTCCCCTTTTTTTTTTTTTCCGCTTTCCCCCCTCCCTTCCCAGTGCTGAATAGGGCTTTAACTGCAAAAACCACAGGTAGCCAGATTAAAAATCCCATGGTGCGCTATAACTCGGCCTATTTATAATCTTGTCTCATTTTCTTTCACGATGGATTTGTTTAAGAAAAAAAAAAAGGTATCTGTTCTTACCCCCCCCTCAGCCCTCACACTCACCCCTCCTTTTCTCCTTCCTGAGCAAATCCATAGGAATTATATCTGCTTCATTCGTGTGCTTTTTTTTTGTTTTAAATCTCTGCAGGTAACTCTCAAATGGCTTTATTTCCTTTTGTTCATGCCCTTTTTTTGTTTCAGTTTTTGTATTCGAGGTTTGCATTGTGTGTTTGGGTCCGTGTGTCTGATATTTGATAAGATGATGTGGGTTTGGGGTCGCT
Source organism: Pitta sordida (assembly GCA_013390025.1). Classification (NCBI taxonomy): domain Eukaryota; kingdom Metazoa; phylum Chordata; class Aves; order Passeriformes; family Pittidae; genus Pitta; species Pitta sordida. The sequence goes on along the minus strand of WEKX01014570.1, from coordinate 943,941 downwards.
CACCATCGTGTTTATTTTCCTATCCGCACGCACCCCTCCCATCCTCCATCTCTGTGGTCACTGTTGGAAGCCATTTGGCAGAATAACCCCCAGCTGGGGTAGCATTTGACTCTTCAAACTTCTGGATGAAATGCACACTGTCAGCATGGAAAATGATCTTTATGAGTTTTCACTTCAAAAACCATCTTATTGCCTTTTTTTTGTTAGGCTGGCATGGCATATTTTCCTAAGAGCCTTTATTAAAAAAAGGCCTGCAATGGCAATATTGAAAAAAATGGAGGTGATTTTGTAGTTTGAAGAGTTTTTAGGAAATAATCTTTACTAATCAGCATTAGAATTGCTTATCACGCGTGGATTATTTTACACCAAAACTGGACATTTTGGTAAAGCATCTTTAGCGACACTTATTTTCCGCGCACCACCACCTTCCCTATGAGATCTTAGACTCCCACATTGAGGCATTTTCACTCTACTTTCCTCTAGACTAGTGGGCTGTGGCTTTTACTGGTAACGAGAAGGTAGCGAACTGAAATTGAATATTTATTTTTTAAATCAATTGAGGCTTTTTGCTCTGGACAGCTCAGACTATCGAAATCTGGCTTAAGGAGGTCTATTAGAAAGCAAGCGGCTGGTTGGGGGAGGATGAGGGATGTATTGCAAAGCCAGGACTTATTTCTCCGTTTCCACCATTATGGTTTTCCAATGAAAACGGGACATACCTTTGTGAGAACGCTTGGGAAAAGGATATTCAGGTGGCTCCTGAAGAAATCAAACCTTGCCTTTTATTTCCCGCTGTGTTGTAAGAGCCAACAGCGACTTAAATTGTTCAAGGGATTGGTTTTTATCTTTGCATTTTTTATTTTGGCCCAAGGTAGATTGATGTTAGCTGTGGAGCTGTTTGCGAGTGCCTTTTCAGAGTTGTGTCCTCCTCTCACCTGCATTCCTGCTGTTGTGTTTGTGTACGAAGGCAGAGCCTGTCGCTCCCAAGTTAAAAACCCCACTTTTAGAATGATACAGAATTATTCTGTCTACACGCCAGTGTTTACCACAGTTACTTTTTGCCTCTTAATGCAAAGGTAACGGGGCTGTTGGGTAAATTCGGGTAACTGGGAGGTGTTTGTAAGTACATCTCTGGTTTGTGCTGGTTTGGGTTGTTTCTGACAAAGATTGGAGCCCAAAGTTTGGTTGTGCTTTGTGTTTGCAGCGGGGTTGATGATCCCACCACAGGTGCTATGTGGAAAGCTGGGAATTATTGCAGCTCTTGGGAGAATCTGAACGGTCTGAAAAGCGCAGTTTGGCCTTTTTACAGGGCTGCCTTTTGTAGTTTGAATGTCCCTGTACAGTCATTGGAACATTGCTGCCATGAGAATGTAAATCAGGGAGGGAAAAAGCAATTGCTTTGACTAGAAGAGCTGTTGTTTGTTTAAATTCTAGTGAGACTCTCTCAGCTTTCAAAGGTGCGGATTTTTCCATTTCGGAAATTACATTGTTCTTCGTTCCTTCCCCTGGTCTTTGTGTGAGAATTCACCTTTGTATTTGCGGGGAGCTCAACAGACAATGCTGGTGTTTCTTATGGAATTACGGCACAGATTTTTCAATAATTTTTTTTTTAATCTTTGCGTTTGTTTTGGACATCTGATGTGAGCAACGGCCAATGTCCTTTAGCAAACATTGGGCAGTCCCTTCACAAAGAGAGCCCAGTGATTTAATGGATATTTGGCAACACTGCATTATAAAAACCTGTTCAATTTGAACCGTGTTTGACAGCAGCAATTTCCAGGAGTGCTTCGTATCGCAGCGAAGGTGAAATGGGAGAGGAGGCCATTTTGCTTGGCGAAATGAAAAGTGCATTTGCTGGGTTATTCAAATAATTTAAATAATAATTAGTGTTAATCACATACAAGTAGCTTGGTTTGAAGGACCTGTGTGCTCAACGTTGGGTGAATGATATGAAAGCACTGCTATTAAAGGTATTCACTGGTTGTCTTTCTTAAATCCTTTTCCATGTGAAAGAGAGCAAAAACATGTTTCTTAATATACGTGTGTAAAATATTTATTTCTCACTATGTTCCTAAAGACAGCTATGACTGAGTCTTGCGGACCAATTTATTCTACTGTTACTGGAAAGATTAATTTAATTTTTTTATCGCATATCCAAGGTCTCTACTTTCATGTAGGTCTTCAGCTAGAAAATGGTTAGATTTTACTCAAATATGAATACATGTAGTAATGCTTTAATCACAACTAGAGTATAAAAATGACAATTTCAGTGCGTTGCTAGGTTTTAATTAAATATAAAATTTTTACTGCTTCATTGAAATATAAGTTTCAGATATTTTCGGGAAAGGCACTTGATTTAAGCAGATCACGTTGCGTCTTGCTGATAAATTTCTGAGTAACAATTGTATCCCACTTTACCTCTTGGATTTCGCCATTTCTAGTAGACTTGCTCTGATTTTCTCACCTGGGGTTCTAATGCTTGGGGAGGAGTAAATTGACTTACAGGTCAATAAACGTCAAAGCAGTACAAAGACTTTTACACCATGCTGTGTTCTTTTGGGCATTTAAATCCTATATGTTTTCTAGGAACTGCCATAATTTTGTTATTCAAACAGTAGCTAATCATGCAGGATAGTGTAGTTTCGAATCAGTACTTCTATTTAATTTAGATTTATTTTTTTTTTATGTTTTCTAGATTTTCTTTAGGAGCATTCCTAAGCTATGCTTTGGTTGGTGATTTGTTCCCCACCTCCCTAAATAATTTTAGTTTCTGCGTTAGTTTGCAAAACAGGAAACTCCTTGAATGACAGAGGTCTTCCTTTGCTTTTATAAAAGGAGTCTTGCTACTGAATTGGTGGATTTCTGAAGAAAAACTCCTCATTACAGAGAAGAATATATCCAGTTTGCCTCTGTGAAATAAGATAGCAAGGTTAGGAAATTTTAATAACCGAAGCAGAGAGGCTGTGGTGCCAGTTGTGCCCTTGTATTTCCCCTTTATCCTTTGAATGTCATTCTCTCCCCAGCATCTGACACGTGCCCTCCACCAGCTCAAAGATTTCCATGTTCCAGCTGCTGTTCAGGGCTGGATCATTTTTGTGCTTGTTCTTCAACCGTTGACCTTTGGGCAAGAAGAAGAAATAAAAGGTACCCCTGGAACTTCAAATGCAGCGCTTGGCACTAAAGGAGAGGAAAGAAAGTTTCCATAAGGAAGCTGAATTCTTTTTCCAGGTTCTGTTACGAGATAATTGGCAAGTCCACTGTGTTCATCCTGTTGTAAATGGGTCAAGAGCTGCTCGAACACTCAGGTGTGTTTTGCCTGTGTGTGTCACTGATATCACAGTGTTTCATTTTCAATGGACACTGTTTATGCCCTCAGAAATGAGGCTGCTGGAAGAGGAGATCCCCTGCTCTTTGGGGATGTTTTAGGGCTCCTGATAAACCATTATTGGTTGGGAAAGGAAAACATCAAGCAGTTCTGAAGTCATGAGAACACGAGCGTTGAGAAGAGTCAGTAACGAATTATCCTGTGGCTGAAGGATCAGTTTCTTTTTTCCTGTCTTGCTTTTTGTACTTCCCACAATCCTCTTGGTCTTTACCATCCCACTCTGCTTTACCTTCTCAGAAATCAGCAGCTACTTCCTTGGTGCCCCATGACTTCTTTCTTGGCTTCTCCTCCTTGAAAAACTGTTTCTTGGCACTTGGAAGCACCGATCTTTCTGCAGCTGCTGCTTTGGCACATGGTTTTGTCTGAATTAATTGGGAGCTGTTTGAGCCTATTGACCTAACAACAAAATTATTTTAATTCCAGCAGTGATAGTTATTTTCATTTCAGCAGATTTTTGGTGCATGGTTCTGTGTAGGGAATTAATGGATCAGCAAAGGGAGGAACAGAAGGGGATTTATTTTGCTTCCAGTCAGTGTGAAGGGCAGCTGTGCTGATCCGTGGGGCTGCTGCAGAGCTTTGGCAACTCTTGACGAGAGAAAAATTAATAGAGAAATTACAAACTTGTTTAACAATAACTAAAGATCCAACATGTCTCTGCCTATGTAAATAAATTACTGTAGCAGTGACTTTGGAGAATTATATTAAAATGAAAGATTTTGGGGAGCGTTTGCTTCACAATGGGAGACTTTCTTCAACTTTTATGTGAAGAAACTTGCTGTTACCTACGGATAAATCACTGGTCAACCCTTCTGCTTCGTGTAGTTGTTGTAATGTCTCCAAACACCAGTTCCCACATGGTTGTCCTCCCAGTGTCAGCGGGAAAAATTTGCTGGATGGTGTCTGGAGGGCACAGATAGAGTTGGCCTGGGAAACATCCAGATGCTGATGGTGCTACTGAAGTCACTTCTGTTTACAATTTTAAGTAAATAAATTGTATTACTCATTTTTTTTCTTTCACTTCCTTTTCTTAATAGAAGATGTCTTTGGCTTGAGAAGAGATGCCTTGGTTGCTATGCAGTCTTTCTCTGCAGCCAAACTAAATCACGGAGTTGCAATCTAAATATTTGTTTGTTATATTTTACTTGGAGAGTTGCTGTTGGGCTGACAATCAGACTCCTCTAGACAGACAGACGGTCTCTTTTAGCCTTTCCTAAACAAAAACTTTTGGCTGTGTTACAGCGTGTTTAATTTACCTCCAGTCAGCCCAGGATAATGAACATGACTGTTGATGTAAAGTATTTATATTTAAATTTAAAATACCAAATATTTGTTGCAGCACTCGTGTGGTTTTCCTTGCTTTGTTGTTCATGGTTTGCTGACTCAGGGTCGCAGTGGGTCCCATTGATGGGGAATACCCACTGAAATCAGGGATCTGGTGATGGGTCCTGTGGAGACATTCGAACTGGGCTTTCACTGGAAGTGTTGCTGTGAAGTTGAGAGTTGAGTGAAATGGTGAAACGCGACAATTTCTTGTGGAAATCCTCAAATGCTGGTGATAACACAGCTGGTTTCTGCTGGGCAGGAAATGCTCTGTGGTGGGTGTGTCCTCCTGCCATAGTGGGAGATTATCTCTGAGCTCTTCCATGTTTTTCCTTGACTCACTTTTTTCATTAGGACTGAAATTATTGAGGAATTCGAGGCAGAACTTGTGATTCACTCCCTTCTGTTCGGCACTTGAAATATTTAAAGGCATTTTGGAATCCATACGTTATAGTGCATCAATTATCATTTGCTGATTAAAAATGTTAAGTTGGCTTGGGAGACAGCAGACATTTTGTGCTGTCTACAAGGTATGTAAAGGAGAAAACAGTTGCCATAGAAACTACCTCATCACATAATATGAACTCGGAATCTGAGATGGAGTTATTTTCAGTAAAATGGACTTTTTGTTTCTGTAATGTGAAATTGGATATAGCTGGCAGTTATTATTACATTGTAATCAGTATTTTTATGCTCTTTTTTTGTTTAATTTTAAGTATTGGCAGCTGAAAAGATGGAGTATGTAATTCCACTTGTCTAGGGGCAGGGTGTAGATCATATGGCACTAATTTTATTTTATACCAACACTCCTTGCTTAGGCAAAAGTGATTATTCCCTGCCTAGACGTTAATAAATGTAGAAGAATAATAACTAGAATAAAAACGAGGTGAGTTTTGCTCATCAGTGGGGTAAAGGCTCTTTATGCCGGGTTTTAACACATCTGCAAGGCGTGGCTTTGCATGCAGGGTTTGTGTGTGATGGCTGCAGTGCAGGAGTGACAATAGCAGCCAGTCACCTTTGGAAAATAGTTTTAAATTAAAGTCATATAAAGCAATACTGACCTTATAAATATAAACAGAGACAAAACAGGTGTTAGCAACTGCAGCATTTGAGGTGGTGTCGCGAAATTTCTAAGCAGAGAGGCAAAAGAATTGTGTTAGTCTGCAGAAATCATCCATTTACAATCTCTTGACTTTGAAACAGAAGGTGCAAATGCTTTCTATGTGGAGGGCAGTGTATGGCAAAGCCAAACTCTGCATGTGCTTATTGATATCACTTCCAAGTGTGAGTGTCTATATCTTCTCTTTTGAATGCGGTTTGTGCTATTAGATTGTGCCAAATATTGCAACTAAACTTGCTCAGGAAATGTTTGCTGTACAGAGAAGGGCGTGCTTGCTCACAACATTATTAATGGATTTTAGTTCTTTTAAAAATTGCCTTTTAGTGTTGTCTTATAATTTGCTTGAGACAGTTGCTAGATAGAAGGAAGTTGACTTCTCCTAGTCCGTAGAACAAGTGCAGCAATTTGGGAAACAGCAGTGCTGTCTGCTTCAAACATTCCCTGGAATGGCTGGAGGGACATCCTCTAATGGGAGACCTGCATTCATGCTGAAGGTTTTTCGCAGCATCACAGAATAATTTGGGCTGGAAGGACCTCTGGAGGTCACCGTGCCCAACCTCCTGCTCAAAGAGGGTCTGACTTCAAAGCTACATCATGTTGCTCAAGGCCAAGTCCAGCTGAGTTTTGAAAAATCTGCAGTGGTGGTGATTTCACAACCTTCTTGAGCTCCAGTGCTTTACTAGTCCAGTGTGAAATCCCTTTTCCTTTATATCCACTTGGATTATCTGTTGTTACAATTTGGATCTGCAGCTTCTTGTCCTTCCTTCAAGACGAGTGTGCCTCTGCCATCTCTACAATTCCTCATACTCAGCTGAAAACAGCCAAGAGATTTCTCTTTATTCTTCTGTTCTCCAGGCTGAATAAACCTGGTTTGGTGAACTTCCTGCAGGTCCTACTGGCTTGTGGAGTTTGGGGTCCCTGTGAGGGGCAGCCCTGCTCTCCAACGTCACTTTCCTTCAGCGTGACATTCACATCCTGCAGATGTGAACCTCTATCAACCCCACCTGGACTTTGGGAAATACCACTTGGTTCCTCCTCTTCAAACCCCATGTTCTACTGAGTTCCATGCTCACATTGTAGGACACTCATCTGATCTGTGGCTCCTCAGTTTGAGTGCACAGACACTGTCCAGTCTGTATCAAAACCTTGCTAAAACTAAGATAAATGATGCTGACAATTCTGCCCTTTCACTGCAGGAGTCAATCGGTTTCTTCAGGCCTGATGTGCCCTTGGTATATCCTGGTTGGTTGTTCCCTGTGACCCTTTCCAGGCCCTTCTGGGCCTAGAAACTAATTTCACGGAGTTTTATTCCCAGCTTTTTTCCAGAGATGGAGGTTAGGATATCCTGTCTGTGATTACCTACTGAGGTGCTATGTATTGCAAATTAAGTAGTTAAATTCCTGAGAGTGTGCTTTTTTCCTCTCATCCCTTTTCTAAAGAAAGATTATCCAAAATCAATTTAGTCTCTCTTCCTTAGGTCAGCAGATGTTAATTCCATTCACTCACTGCCACCATAAATCAAGTTTTGAACAGTAGTCTGGCTGTTAAATGATTTATCTGATAGGAGAGATTCTATGATCTGCTTAGTTCCTTAATTCGAAGGTATTTTAAATACCAAATGAAAGAATGAAACAGTGGACGAGAAATGGTGACAATCTGTAGTTTGGAATGTTAACACCACTTGTTTTGGCAGCATTACTGCTCGTAAAACAATAAGATCCATATGGATGCTAATTTTCCCAATTTTGAGTATGGTTTAAGTAATGGCATTACTCAATACCACTGCAGGGTCCAGTAGACGGTTTCATGATGAGGTAATAAATGGCAATTCTGGAGGGCTGATTTATTTGTATTTTTCTTTTATGTGGTTTCTGATGGGGGAAGAAGAAATCCCAGAGCCAGTGCAAAGCCTTGCCCTCTCCTGTAGCTGACATACTTTGGCTGGAGATATGTCAGCTGAGAAATATGAGACCATCCATACAGCTCCACACGCTTCCACATTAAAGTATTATAAAGAAACCTTCAAGTGGAAAAGCAGTAACAAATTGCAGCTGAGATGCTTGTGGGAGATTGCACTGCCCTGGGTGCCCTACCACTGCTCTGCCTCTTCCTCCCTGTATTGCCTTAGTCAGGAGGAAAAATGGGACACTTCTCTGGCTTTCCTCTATTTCACAAATGAGAGCAGTGAGGGGGAAAACCCCTCCAGCCCCCTGGGGTTATCTGGGGGCTCTGAAGATGCTGTTGCTGGCACAGACACCGGGCTGATTATTTCACCATTAAACAGCTCTGCAGCTGTTTCCCCACCGACCCAACCCCGGTGTCTGTAGCAACTCCTCAGAGTCTCCTTTTCTGCCTCACGAGGAAGGAATTTGCTGTCCCATCAGCTGGAGGGGCACCAGATGCTCTGGGATCTTTCAGGTCTGTTCCTGCACCAGTGCCTTGTGTGCTCCCTCAGCCCCAGGGAGCAGTGCCACATCCACCCCTTTCTGAGCTGCTCCAGCTCCTTTTCTACCAAAGCATGGACACCACACCTCACCCAGTGTGGGCTGGGGTTTGTCTCCTGCCAACTCTGAGCAATGAGTGAAAAACGGTTGCCAGCAAAGGGCTCCTGAGTGGGGGGTTGTGTGGGTGCAGTTCCAGGAATCCTGTTGGACCTGGGTGGTGGAGCCCAGGGTTCCCTGGTTGTGTGCTCTGGTCAGTGCTGCTGCCACCACCTCCTCCAGGAGAGCCCACTGCCCTTCTCCTCCTTGGAACTGGGCCTTGGGTCCTTGGGCAGGACCAGCTGCCCTGGCACAGCCCTGGAGAGCCCACGTGGAGCTCCACACTCCCTGTCCTGAGCCATTATCCCTTGTCTTTTCTGCTGCCATTTGGTGTTTCTGTTTTCCCTCACTCCCAGATAAGAGCAGGGATTTTAGGTTCTGCGTTTGGGGAAATTCCAGGCAGAGAAAACATCGGGTATCCTCAGCTGTGGGCTTTGGACATGGGCTACCCTTGGACATTCGAGCTCACAGAGCTGTGTTTGCCTTTTCTGCAGCTTGTCCTTTTCTTCTTGGTTTGTTTTCTTTTTGAGAAACTAATTAAAAATAAAATCCATTATTTTAAAGTGCAGTGATTATTTTCAGTATCAAGTCAGGCAGCAGAGCTGTTCCTTGGCCCACTCACCTTTGAAGAAATGATTGTCATCTTACCTGAACAAATCCTGTTTCTCCATCGGAACAAGTGGCACAGACTGTGACAGAGATTTAACGTCTTTAGTGTTGATTTCATGCAAAAAAATATTTTTCACAGTATGACTTTAAAGAAGACTTTTTTCCCCCCAATTACTCTACATGTTGGCAGCAAATTAGCTTTGAGGGAATATCGTGCACATCACAGTTCCCTGTTGATGTATTTGGGGAGTCATTTTTGGATCTTTCAGCTCAGTCAGACCAGTGACTGACATTGTTCATGTCTTCCTTTTCTGGGGATTTGAAAGGCTTTCTTTTGACAGGGAAGGTGATATGGAAAAAAAGAAGCCAAAGTACAAGAAATGATTGGCAAAGTGGTGATATCATTGAGTGTTCAAAGACTCTGCAAATTGAAGCTTATTAAGGTGACATTTTGTCTTCTATTCAGCACTAATTGGAATCATGCCTGGGTGCATGATGTGGAAGGTATTTAATACCTGAGTGTTTATCATGACAAAATGACAGGAATTGATGTCAGGAGTGCTGTAGATTTCTGTTTAATAGAGAAAACAATATATTTCAAACTGCAATTACACACCTCAGAGTAATTTCTATTCATGTGTCTGAAGGTCCTCCTGAAATGCTGCAAATAAGGAGACTCTACTTTTGACCCTTAAAATATTGGCCTGATCGTGAGTATTCCATTTTCAGGTTTTAGAGTTGTTCTTTTGAGTTCATAAAAATCAGCACTGATGTAGTTTAAAGAAAAAAAAGAAAGAAAGAAGAAAGACACAACCCCCCCCGACAGTGTTTTCACTTGAAACGGATCTGAAAATCCCACGAAGAGTGAACTCCGTCTTCCACACGGGCGATACAATTCTTCTAAAGTTGTCTCTGACAGCTTGAATTCTTTTGTAGTCTGTGCTTTCTGCTGTATTGGCATCTGTAAAATGAATTTAGAAAAGAGAAATAGCAAAGCAAGTGATTTTGGAGAGGCAGCTGCTGCAAACACGGCGTACACGGGCAGATTTGAAGATCAGTGCGTGTTCTCCTGCTGTAGTTGGTGTCCTCAGGGATTTCGGAGTTCAAGGGCATGTGTGTCCTGTCTGGGATAGCAACAGGACCAGTGTGTTACTCTACGTCTTCGTCTTGGACCTTAGGAAGTTGAATGCACATCTTCAATTAAGCCCTTAGTTTAATAGAAAAGTAATATTTGTTCAGCAGCTGGTGAAAACAATGAGCTGTCAGATGGAATTGTTACCTGAATTACTGTTTCTAATGAAATACAGATTGGTAATTGCAGAGCATGATGTTTTTTAAAAAGCCAAACAAAACAAAAACAAACAAAAGGGGAAAAAAAAACCCCACCTCCTCACCCCAAACACAAATCAATGGAGTGTGGATGCTCACAGGAATTACTGGTCATTATGTGACTGATCCAGCTGCCTGTGTGTTCCTGTGAACTCCAGCAATCCTGCCACTAATGAGATGTTGACAAGCAGTAGTTTAGGGGCTGATGGTAATTATTTGTATTGCTGGAATCCTCTCGGGGGTCTGAGTCCATGTTGTGTTAGCGAAAATATGTAACAACAGAGTTGCTGTCCCAGTGAGCTCATCTCACAAGTGTGCCCGTGGGATGGTGGAGGTGGGGACAGCCAGCAGCAGGTTGGGCACCTGTGATAAACGCTGGGGTTTATCAGGAGGGGTTGGTGTGGCTGGAGCAGGAAAGCAGAAGAACCAGCACGTGAGCTGCCTGCCTCAAGCGGCTCTAATGACACCGAAAAATGCCCTTCCATGGTCTGTCTGCAGCACTGAGAGACATCTGAAGTGTCCTGGCCCTTTGCCATGGCTGCAGTTGCTGCTGTTATCAAAGGTTCTTGTGTGAGTGGAGGAAAAGGAGAATGTTTGACTTAGGTGGGAGATGAGCACGGGAAGAATATTTCTGTCTGTTCGAGGTTGAGGAACCCTTATAATGATTTCCATGCTTATAGAAATGTGAGTTTTTTAGTAACAACTAACTGTAAGCCACCTAAAGCTGGGTATTGTATGGATTTCCTTGGGGGGGAAAAAAAGCAGATTTAAAGACTAGTTTGTTATTGTACCTTTTATGTGTTGGATGCTGTTGTTGGGGAGTGGAGGGGGAGGGAATGGAACAGGACCCAGGCTGTCAACATGCCACTGGTATTATTAGAAAATACTAATTTTTCCTGCTAAAAGCAGTTGGGGATGTGTGTGAGTGTGTTTGTATGTATATGTGTATGAGTGTGTGTGTATGTATTGTTGCCCTCTAATGGATAGAGTCTGAATGGCTCAGCTTTGCCTGCTTGTATGGAGCTTTGTAGCAAAACATATTCAGGATATCTGATATTTCCCATTTTAGAAGAACCTTGTAGTGTTTATTCAGAATTCTGATGCATCTTTTGTGAGTAACATTCCTTTGGTTTGTAAAAATAATTCAGAATTCTACCGAAAATCCCATAAAAATGCATTTTTCTTTGTAGTTTTACTTCAGCTATAGCTGCTTTTAACATTCAACATATTATTTTGCTATTTTTACCATAGTGCCAAAATAATAACTGAATGTGAGCAGAAGGTACCACACGTCTGTACAATGGAGACATCAGTGGTGTTTTGGGTGTATAGACCTCACTCCCTTATTTTATCCCATCTGGAACGTGTCCCTGTCTCAACACTCCTGCTGATGCTCCCAGGTATCCAGGACCTGCCAAACTCCTGAGCTGGAGGTGGAAGGAATGAGCTCTTCCCCTCCCATCTCTGGTCAGTGGATGTTCCTGGTGGCTCCTCCACCCCATCCTGCTGAGCAGCTTCCTGGCTGCTCCCATGTGGGGTTTGGTTTCTAGGAAAAGTGTGTAATGTAACGTTCAGAGGGTGAGATTACAAATTTTCAGGAGATTCATGATCAAGAGTCTAGTGATGTGTGGTATGTTAGGCTTTGCTTTGCCTGTAAATAAAACTGTCTTGGAGGGTGACTTTGGAATAACTCAGTAGGAAAGGCTGGAGGTTGGTTGGGAATGGGATTTACACTTATTTGTACTGAAAATAGTCCATTTCTGCTTGTTCTTTATAGCTGAATCCTAACATAGCTCTATTTTTCCCTAGCAGGATTCTGTTTCCATTCAATAAATACACGTGGGAGAATTATACATCAGAATTGTGTTTCTTCTCTCTGCAGCCAGCATCTTTTCCTTTTCAAAATTGCCAGTTGCAGTTGGGTGACTGTACAGCGTTAGGGCCACCCATCCTGGGCTCACAGCTTCCTTCATATCCCACCGTAGATCCTGTGAGTGTCCAGGGATTCTCTTCCTTCCCTCGAGGAGGGATGGTGGGCAGCAGGAGTCTTACGGAGAGGTGGATGTGAGTTGCAACATGGCAAATATTCATAACTTGTGAGATGCTGTTAAATGTTGTGAGTTCACAAAGCTCTGCCACGGTAACTCCACTCCCTCTGTAGGTTTTTAGCTGAGTCCATCATATTTCTAATTCTGATCCAATTACAAGTGGAATCTGGGTAGGAAGAGCAGAAGGAGCGGTTCATTAATTGAATTCTCTTGTAATGACTGTGTTCACAGGTGAATTGTTGCTCTGGGGTGTGAGACAAGGCAGGGCAGGCAGTGCTGGCGTTCCTGTCCCTCCCTGAGCTCCACCTGCTCAGCTTGGCAGGCACAGGCTGTTGCAGGAATGGGAGCAGAAGAAATTGTCCTGGGAGCAAAAGAAATTGTCCCTGCATTTGGTGCTACTACATTTTCCATTCATGATGAAAATAGAAAAAATTTGCATTTGTTAACAGAGAGATGAAGGATGTTGCAGGAGCATCTTCTCAACCCATGATGGGGACTTTATCTGCATTTCTAAATATTGTTTCTCTTCTGAACATGATGTTTCCCAGCAATATGGTTGTTTTTTTTTCTCCTTGGAAAAGTTATTTTCCACTTACAATACATTGGCAGCCATTGTTTGTATTGTTCAGGATCAAGAGTGGGCTTTTTCTAGGAGTTATTTTGATTTGATGACTTTGTTCATCAGCGAGTTATGAAAGCTCTGATTGTTTAGGGCACCAGAAGGGCAAAGTGTTACTGGGTCACATGTTCCCTTAATGCATTCGCATTGTGATGCCAGTAGTAATAGCTCCATTAAAGAACAAAAGGTAGCAACACATAGTAGCTCTGGATCTGGCCAATCCCCTCAAATTACCATAAATATTTGAGCAATCTGAATAGTTTTGGACTCTGCAGTAAAGCTTTCCTGTTTTTATCTGGCACTGAAGGAATGTGGAATAAAGTATTCATTTAACAGTGTATAAAAATATGTGTGCTATGCAGTTATAATCATGTGTCATTAATCAGAAAATACTGCAGAAACTCTGACAAATTAAAAACACAAGGATGTGTCTGCAAGGGCTTTTTCAGTCATTAAAAAGCTGCTTCACCTCTCAGGCAAACTATTTAATGGCAACTCCTTGCTCAGTGTACTGACATCTTCAAAGGCTCTGACATCTGTCGGCCTTTGAACTACCATTAAAAAATATTATCCCATTTCCATTCTTTTATGCCCATTTTTTTAATTATAGTCCTTCTTTCAAGTTGGGAACATGGTTGGTTTAAATGATGCTGTCCTTTCGTTTTCAGCCACCCAGCTGCGGTTTGAATAAATTGATGGAGAATCAAAGGCGGGACTTTAAAGGGAAAAGGTTTGATGGACTTGGACTCCGAACCAGATGAGGTTTTATGATGAAAAGGGTTTAATCCCAGCACAGGCATCGCTTCTATCAGCCGAGCAGTACAAAGCGATTCGTATATAGAGGTTCACGAGAAATGATCTTTTTTTTTTTTCATTTTTTTTTTTTTAAACAGCACAGATCTCTTCAGGACTTGCAAATGTGGCATTAGCTAATATTCAGAGAGCTGATTTCCTTTCATCCACCAGAAGCTTATGATTATAGTACAGTTCTCGAATTGGAAATGAGAGCTGCAACACAGATTTAAAGCTCTGCTGTCTGATTTGTATTCAATATACATGTCACTGCGGGACAAGGCAGCCTAGGCCTGGTTCAATAGAGGGAAAAACAGTTTCAGCATCTGAAATTCTGGGGAAGGGGGAAGGTACCAATTAATTCTTACCTGCTCTACCTGAGTATTGCATCGGGTACTTGGTAGATGAGTGTCATTCCTCAAGCTGTGCAGACAAACCCTTGTGATAACGTTTCTCTGGCATCTTTTGCATCAGAGAATACACAGCATTAATCAGAGATGGCTCCTAATGCAGCCATTTATTGGAAGGCAACGTTTGCTTTCCTGTGCCTGAGTTTCAGGGAGCTTTAGCAGGCACAGCCCTGCTATTCCTTTATAGCCAAACCCTTCATTAATGGAGTAATGAGGCGTGTGTTTGGGGAAATCCAAAATCTCTGTCTCACAAATGCATCAGAAGCCATTTGTCAAAACTACCACCTCAAAGTCTTCAAGAAATAATCTTTCCCTGATCTTTGTGTTGGTAGAGATGTTGTACATAGTCATGATTTTATATTTTCACATAACAAGATAGTGTCCTTTAAGGCAGTGATGCTTTCCAGGGAGTAAAGCAGCAGATTTCAAAAGCCTGAAAATTATGTCCTCTTAAAAGACTGGGCTTCAATGCAGTACAGGAAAGAGACAGCTCTATTTGCTGCTCTGCTTCCAGTCAACAATTTCGCCTTCAAACCCTTCCCAAAACTGCTGTTCCCTGCCAGAATATTCAGTTTAGGAGTAATACATTGTTCCTGTCTCTTAATGTAATTCCAGGGTTGTGTTTTGGGGTGTTTTTATTTTGAGAGATGGGGGTAGTAAATATAAACATGGACCTGTGTAAGTGGATATGTTTAATGGGTTAATTCATTTTATTGGTATTTCATAGAATCTGAATGTTTAGTGTGTATTTAGGTCTTGCGTTTAAACTACATATGAATATTTATTCCAAGTACAGTGGATTCAAAACAGTTGCATAAATGAATCTGTAGAAATTCCTGCCCCAGGATGCAGTGGCCTATTTGTCATTCAGCAAACGAAGTGGCACCAGCTGAATTCCAAGGACAAACTGAGAAGGATGAAAAGGACAGAGATCAATGTAAAGGTGCCAGAGGAAGATACTGAGCTAAAAACCCTCTGAATTTCAAGAAAAGAAATGTTATGCACACAGTTTTCATTCATTTTGGACAGATCACCCTGTGACTGATCTCATCTTTCTGAACTGGTGGCTGTGGAACAGGAGGCTTCCGAAAGGTCTCTCAACTCAGAAGAGCCACTTGAGGTGATGGGAATAGCACAACCAGCACTTGAGGATGCAGGTGCAGAGAGGGAGACTTGAAACAGCATCAGCTGTGTGTGTGTGACAGTAGGTACCACCAACTTAACACCTGGATTAGGCTGAAGACTTCCTTCTCCGGGAGTTTCATCCTCAGGTGGAGGTGACACATGATCTATTTGATATCAGGATGGACACTAAAGATAATCAATGAGAATATCCTTCTTGCAATGAGGAGCTGATTTGAAAAGGAGAAAGCCAAAAGTTGGACCTGTGTGTGATGCTGCATCTGTTTCGTGTGAGCAGCTGATGAGTGGATGAGAATTTACCACAGCCCATTGATTAATAGAACTACTGCCACCATTGTTGCTGCCTTGCAGAAATGAGGGATCTGTTGGAAGTTAGAAGCTGATTATTTCTTTAAAGTCTAAACCTGTGAGTGACACAGTTTTTTACTTCTGAAGCTGCTGGATTTCAGGATTTCTGTCCACAAATATTGCCATTCATGGCACCGAGAATGAGGTGTTCATGTTTGGGTAAAGGCTGTCATCTTCAACAGAGCAGCACGACATCAGTAATGAGGAAGGTTCCTGGTGGGGAGCGTGATTAGGTTCTTTGGCAGAGCAGCAAAAGACATGGGCTGGTGCATTGAAGTCTTTAGTTGGCCCAGAGAATAACAGCACTGGGTTCCTTAGTTGGCTTCCTGGGATTGTGCTGGAGTTTTGAAAAACTTATCTTTTCCACCTTATTAACAATCAGGGCAGAGCTTGGACAGAGGCACGAACTTGGAGCCTGTTGGGAAGATGGGCCTGGCAGATGGACTGAACTTGAGTTGCTTGACTTGTCCAGAGTGGGGTTTTCTACAAGTCTGAACTTGAACCTGGGAGATATTTTATGTGTACACAGCTTATTTTTAAGTCTTTATCTGCATTCTTGTCTTTTGGTTGGCCTGTCAGGTTTTGCATTTGGTGCCATTTCTTTTACAGTCACCATGAAACTCTTGCAGGATGTGTGGGGTAAAACTTCTGGAACGTTCAAAAGATGTGTGTTTTGAGCAGTAATTTAAACCAAAGCTTCTGAAAGGAAAGTGTGTGGTGCTTTTCTAGGTGCCTTTTTTGGGATTTTTTGGGAGAGTGGGGTTGTTTTGGCTTTTTTCACTTAGAGCGAAGACTCTTCATTAGTTGACAGGGCAAAGACATTTCTCAGAGACAATAAAGCCTGTTCCTCGTCTGGGAACAAATTGGGAATTATAATACATTTAATTTTATTGCCTCATAGAGAGGAATGTCTGTAGTAATCCTTAAATCTGTAATACATCATGTCTGCATTTAAATCAGAATTGCGTGTTGTTCGGGAAATGTTAATGCTCTTAAATTCAATATGTGGGAAATTTAAATGCAAATGTTTTTTAGGGGCTTTGACTCAGGGGATGCTGGGCACAGAGATACTCTCAGATTGACGGGTAGTTCTTCCCAGACCACTGCAGAGATCTTTAGCCTCTATTTCTCATCCCCATTGCAGGAAAGTCCAATCCTTCCTTGAATATCGGGAGCTTTTCCTCACTCCCAGAACAAGCTTTACTCTGATGTTATTCCAGAGCTGGACAATATCTTTAAAGTTCACCTGAAAGGAGTATTTTCCTTTTACCTCCTGATACACAGAAATTAAAGCTTTTGAGTCCTTCATTAAGGAAGGCCCATTTGGTGTAATTTTGTTTGGTCATCATTTAGAGATGGATAGTTTGAGTTTGTATGATGCAGAAAACCTGGTATTTCATATAAATTTTCATTTATTTTTTAACCACTTTGTTATTTTAGAGGATTACTGCATTAAGCGGGCTGATTTGTTTTTTTATCTTCATCATATTTAAGTTCCCTTAATGCATTTGAATTGACTGTTATGTGCCCACTTGAGTGTCTCCATGAAAATCCTCAGTAGAAGCACAGAAGGAGCTGAGTCCTTTCCTGGTAGCTCTCGTAACAGTCTTCTTCAAATCTTTTTGTACAAAGGAGAATACAGACATAAACATTGCTTTCAGCAGATATAAGGAGAGGAGAAAGAAGGCTGGATGTTTTAATTTTTGACTCACTAATCTATTTCAAAGCAAATACAGTAAATCAGGTCATAAGAAACTGTTCTGGGTCTGTCTTCCAAGTAAGAGGGCCAAGTCTGGTACAGGGCTTAGAACTGTTAAATGGAAAATGTATTTACCTTTATCTCAAATTCAACTTGGTAACTAATCCTTTCCCTCCCCAGTGCACTGCATTGTTTTTATTACACGTGTGAGCTCAAGGTTCTTCTGGTTGACTAAAACTCATTTTATTAGGAAGGCAGCGACAGTAACCAACCTGTATGAAGTTCTGCTTTCTGTCTGCTGTTAACTAAATTGGAATCAAATGTACTTATGTAAATTAAGAAATCAAAATAAGCTCTGTTAATTTTAAGCTCTTTGTGGGGCTGTTCAGATGGATGGCTGATTTTCTTTCTTTCTTCCTCTTGCCCCCCCCATTTTTTTTTTAAGCTCAATTTGTAGCTTAAGTGCCATTTACATGAACTGGGATTTAGGCAGCTTCTCTAAAAGTCCAGATCTCTTTCAGTGCACTCCTTTTGGAAAAAAAAAATCATCAAAAATTGTGTGTTTTGCTTAATGTCATGTCCCAACAGCTCTCAGAAATGTGCTGCTTCTTTATCAGATGTATCAAAAAGAATGTGGCTGGTATCTTCAGTGTAACTTTTACTTCTGGCATTTTGATATCTGGGTCTTGCTTGTTTCTTTTCAGCCTTCAGAAATAGCAATTTTGGGCTTGTATAACCTATGGATATGTTACCTAAGCATGTTTCTTTGTAGAAATGACATGGGAAGACTCATTTTTCATTCACTTTATTGAAAATAGAACTGAACAGGAGGCAGCTGTTGTTACGAGTCAACATTTTCCCCGTGTTCGAGGAAGATGCTTGAGCTGTAGAACAAGATTAGACCAAATAGAGCAAATCCATCATTAAAAAGTAAAATTTAGTCTTCAAGGGTGCTGGACTTTTTGGGGGATGATGTTTAGTAAGGGAGTTGAGGGGGAGGTGGGGTGTTGAGCATGGTTTGGACATGGAGAGTTGATGTGTAGCCTCCAGCAAGCTCTGTGCAGGTCGGGTGGTGTTAAACCTGCCCCCAGCCCTGACTGACACCCTGGCACATGCAAAATAAGCAGGGTTAGTAGGAGTAGACTTTTATCAGGTTCATAAATGTTAGAGGCATTTTTCAGAGCTTACACACTGCTGGAGCAGTCCAAGAATCTGACCAAGGAGGTTTGACCTTTGAAAGCAGCTTAATGCCGTTAAAATTAATAGAATAAATATGTAAGTTGGCAGCTCAACACCTCACTTTACAAGCCCTGGTGGATATTTTCAGGAGAGATGTCAGAGGTACATTTGCAAAGGTGAGAAAAGCTGGGGTTGTGTGGAGATGGAGTCAATAGTCCTTTGCATAAGCCCTGGGATATAAGGATTGGGATCTGGCACTGCTGAGCAGCACATTTCACCCTGAGCTGTCACCTGCTCTGCTGTTCCTGAAGGTGTTTTGACACTGAACATTCATCTGTTTGAGTCAAGAGGTGCCACTCCTGGTGTGCTCCTCACAGCTTGGGTTTGTGGGGGTTTTGGTGCAAGACTTAAACTTGATCTTCTACAGCCTGATTTATAAACTGTGAGCATTTAATTAGTGAGTTTATTAATAACTTCACCCCATCCCTGCAGTGTAGTCATGTATAGGATATATATGGGATATATGTGGGATAAAGTTGGCTCCTAGTTAAGAAGTTGTGCAATAGCACCAACACTCTGGGCAGAATTTTTTTTCCCTGGAGCACAAGAACACTTCAATAAGCACAAAATACTCTATAAGCATAAAATAAACTGCATCTCTGAGCATTGAAGTGGATATTTTAGTGTTTCCAGGAAGTCCTAGACTTTGGAATGATCTTAAGGGCTGAGACCAACCTGTTCATTGTCACTTCATTTCACACCATTTCATTTATCTACTCCCTTTAGTACCACATTTATGGGCCCCGTGTTTTCTTACCCAAAAGGCATTTAGACTTGACAGTGTGATAGATGGTGCTGTGAGAGCTAAAGAGCTGTTTATTACTTATCCCTGTTAATTTGTGCTCTGCCACATCATTACCCTTGTGAGAATGTGTGTGACATTCACAGCAGTTTTCTTTGCAAATCAAATCTTATCTTTGAAAGGATCCATAATATTGACAAATTGCTGATTTTAGCAATCAGCAGGAAAATTGGATAATAACTTCTTTACATGTTTTAATTGAAATTGCCATAGGATGGAAAATGCTTTCAATCTAGTGGTTTAAAATGGGCAAAATTGAGTTTGTGACAAGGCTGTATTTACAAGATGGCTTTAAAAATGTGAGTTACTACATTTCAGTGACTCTTGAGTTTAAAATTCTGTCCATTCCATCAATTATTTTAAAGTATTGGTTAAGTTAGTTGGACTCCGTAGGATGCTTTGTGGACAAAAAGATCAGAGAGGCATTAGGACTGTGCCTGGCCCTTGGTTGCTGAAGTCTTTTATCTGTTAAGGATAAAAATCATAGGGATAGTCCCCCCAAAACCAGAATGAGATCAGTGGTGAGAAGGATCATTGTGCCTTGCAGAAGCTGCAGCAGAAAAACTCATTAATACAAACCATTTTTTTTCCTAAACGCAAAGCAATATCCCACACATTGGAAGGTCTTGCAGCTCTACTTTTTTCTCTAAGCTTCGAGCTGCAAATAGTTGTTTATTTTTCAGAATTCTTTTATGTTAAATGCATTGGTTATTTTTGTGATGGTAGAGAAACTTGTATGATCTGTTTCCCAGCATTCCCTAAAGCTTTGTTTACTCACAAGAAATCTGAAGGAGTTTAGATTCCCACTTTGAACAGATAATCCCTTCTAAGGTGTTTTACAGTAAATCTGTCACCAGTTGCTGTGGGGCTGGGCCAGGACACTTCATCCACCTCCTCTGGGACATTGCCCTGGGTGAAAAGGGAACCATTTCACCATTGAATCTCTGGGTGATTCTACTTCATTGCTTATTTTCCTTTTAGTTCTTCATCATCAAAGTCAGATTTGTTTAGTGCAGACTTCCTTTCCCTTCACTAGACTGATCTCCTCTCAGAAATAATCCAGTGCCCCATAACAAATGCTATGGATCCCTCATCCATGGCTGTCACATCATCCTGATGGAACAGGACACAGAGACAAATCTCCCTCTCAGGAGGCTCCGGCTGATGAGTTCCCATCCTCTAATTTTAATGTTCTTCCACGTGAGGAGATGCTGAGAAGCTCTTTGCACACAGAGGCAGAAGCTGCATGAGTGAAACAGGTCTGGTACAGGCTGATATTGTGGGATATTATCCTAGAAAGGATCTGTGTGATGCTCTAACCTGAGAGCTCAGGCCATGGTGATGCCCAGAGGTACTGGAGTGGTTGTTGTGGGAAAAGGAGCCATGTGCAGTCATGTCTGACTGAAACCGAGTTAACCCAGCACAGAAAACTTGTGAGACTCAGTTTGAAGGGCTGTCAGGAGCCCCCTGAGCCATGCAGTGGTGTCCAACAGTGGGGCACTGCTGGAGCAGCCCGAGTGCATCAGCACGAGGAGCAGGGAGGGTTATTGCAGCCTCATCTGCTGGGAGATGTTACTCACTTACTGTAAATCTGCTGAAGCAACACCTAAATGACTCCAGAGCTGAGCCTTGGGGAATAAGTTAGGAGTGGATTTGATCTTAACTCTCCACTGCCTCGTTTTTGTGACTTTCAGATGATCTGGACACTGTTTGAAGCTGAGGGTGGTGGTGGGGTGGCTGTGGTTTGGTGTGTAATGCGTGGAGGGGCAGACAGTGAGGTCCGTGTATTCCAGCGCCGTGAGTCTTCCTTGGAAACTGATCCAAGGAAATGTTTCATGGGGGTGAAGTAGGAGCTCCTGAAAAATAAAGGGGATGTGTTATTATTATTGTTTTTAATTAGACTGCAGTCACTCGGTCCGTTTCTCCCCTCTGTTGCATGTAACTGTCTCAGAGGTTCAGACATCAGCAACAGATTTTAATTTAATCTTTTTGCCAATTTTATATTTTCTTATGCAACTTACTCTTTAAAATTAAGAGCACATGTTTCCCTTCCAAATAACACGCAGGACATTTATTGGCACTTTAAACAGGCCAAGGCGAGTGACCAACCTTCTTCTTTTTCTTTCAAGTCTATTTTTTCCCTACAGGCAAATTGCTGTGGGCTTATGACCCACCCTTTTTATGACACTGTTTCAGCACGGATATTCTTAGTTAGAATTCTAAGTTATTGCTTTGGCACAGAAATAGAAATCAGCGTTTTGTTCACTACGGGAAGTACAGGTGTGTCCATATAACCTCATGAAATCTCTACCCTGTCACACACTTCAGGTGTTTGTATTTTTGTTCCACGTTGGGTACTTTGTAAGCTACTGCTGTCTTTCTGTTTGTTGTCCTGTATGTATGTGGATTAATAGTCGTTTTACAAAATGCTTCCTTGATTGAGGCATGTTCCCGTGTCATGGCCATCCTGGAAATCACAGTGAACTTCTGCATCCTTTCCAAAATAGACACAGATCTCTTATTTCATGTGCTCGTACTCACACAACTGAAGTAAAGACTCCAACACTTTGATCCATAAAAGGCACCAAGTAGCAATAACATTTTGGACCTATTACATGCTGTGAAGTCTTTATTTCTTATGTTTCATCCTTGTTTAGCACAAGAATGATTTGCTGAGATGGAGGGTTGAAGTTGTGTGTTCTCACAGCAACTCTTGTACTCCAGTTATTGTTTGGCCCATGGTTCACAAACGGAGATTTGGGCAGCCAGAGAGGAAACCAGTACTGAGAGAGATGATTCAGTTTTCCAAAGAAGCCTTTGGATCTCAAGCATGAGAAGTGAGATTCTGTAATTGCAGCTTCTCTTTTCCCACAGAATCCTTGAGGAAAGGCAGTTGCTCACAAGTTTTATATTTCACGGATTTTTCACAACTGAGAGTTAAGTCATCTTGGTGGGTTTTTTCCCTCATTTGCCTGCATTTAAGTCTAATAATAGTTTATTAAACCTGACATGTGGAATAGCAGAGTCTTAGTGCTGGAAAGTTTGGGATTCATTTCCTCCAGCGCTTGGAGATCTCCATGTCACACAAGGTTGTCTTAGGCAGTAAATTGTTGGGGTGTAATCTGCTTCTGCCACTGACTTTGTTTGTGGGAAAAACTAATCTGGCTGTGAGAACTGGACTTACTTGAAAGTAATTGACAAGAGCTGTGTCTGTGATCCCCAATATAAGCTTTTTCCAGTCAACTTTGGAGAGATTAGATGTCTCTTAACATCATCTTACTGGCAGTGAAGTTGCTCCAAAGGGACTCCTTTAATCACATTAGTTTCGCCGCCATCACCCCGTCTCCAGAGTCTTTCTTCTTTCCTAATAGAGCCAAATCTGCTTTTGCCATCTCTCAGGTCCAACATTAATGCTCCTTTGCATGTTAATTACTGTTGCTTTACCTAGAACATTTATCTGGCTCCCCAGTGTTGGATCTGAGGGCTGGGAGCTCCTTGTGGCAGTACAAAACACTGTCTTGTGCTATTCCATTTTCTACTGACTCTGTATGAGAATTATTGAATAAAGATTGAAGTAAATAAGAAGATACTTGAGAGTTGAGTCAGGAATTCACCCAGCCTTTACTTTGGCTTGTAATATGATTTATGAATGAGTTTTCCTTATATTATAAAAAGTTAGCCCTGGTTTCTTATCCTGAATATTTTAACCAACTTTTTAGGGAACTTCTGAGCAATGTAGAGTCTGAGTTTCACTGATGTTTCTGTGGGGAGGATAGAGTTTAAGGAAGTTTTTTTTTTAAAAAAAAAAAGAAAGCAGGGGGTAAAAATCCAGAAAGAACATGGCAATGGTGGAGGAACGAGCTCTCAAAAGAAGCTCTCCCAGATTAAAAGATAATTGTGATTATTCCAGGCAGGACTTGCGTTGGGACAGCTGTTATAAACCCCAAATGTGTCTGTTTGGAACTCAGACCGTATCATCCAAGAGGAATTGTAGCCATTATCTCCACTGAGTTAGTGTTTCTCTGGGTAAGGAAAAGCCAGACAGGCTGTCATGTTTTTGTGATGCTGAGAGAAAATAATTTTCCAAAAGAATTAGAAAAGTACATTGTGGATTATAATCACATACTAAAATATCCTTCCCATTTTGAGCCTGTGTACGGATTTAATAAGAAATTAAACATATGTAGAGGAAAAGCTCAGGAAAGGAAGGAAAGGATCTAGTGCAGATTACACTATATGAAACATATGTCTGAGATAATGCTGATAGAGCTGAAATATGTGGCCTGTGTTAGAGTTCTGTATACAAATGACGTGCTCATTCCTTCTCTGCCATACACACAATTTTACCTTTGACATAGTGGGGAGCAATGCCAGGGAGTAATTAAGAAAGCATGGAAGCAAAATCAGATTCTGAGATGGTTAATATTATTTAATACATGTTACAGCTGTGATAGCTGAAGGACAAACTGAAGGCTTGAAGGGAGACGACGTCTTTTATTACACCATGTAGTTCAAATAGCTTGAAAAATAGGCAAACCTTCAAGCCTTGATTTTTATTTTTTTTCCCCTCTCAGATCACAGTATTTATAACAATCTGTCTTGGGAGATTAATGTTCAAGGCAATAGATCTGATAGTCATTCATGTCCCAGCTCTGGTCAGAAATGAATGTTTCTTTTTCAGAGTTCTGTAGTAATGTGGTTCTCAGAGGCTGCAGATGGATGGTTTAGCTGAGGACAGACAGTGTGTTAAAAATGTCTAGAGAAGAAAAATAGTAGTTGGAGGGAGAGACCAGTTCAGAGCTCTAGAATCAGTAACAGGTATTCCAGGGCAATGACAACTTTAAATATATGTCAGTTTTCATCCAGTTTTTCTTGGGAAACCATTAATATGCTTGAGCTGAATCACTTGCATTTGTTTGATAGAATTTCTCATCTCATTGTTATCACATCCTCTCTGATGAAATTCCAGGGAACTGCAAAGTTACTTGTGCAGCAGAACGGAAGAAGAGGAAACACTGTGTGAGGTTTTAATGAAAATGCTTGTTTTCAGAATTGCATTTATGTGTGAAAACATACATGTGCTTGTAGCATCATACATGACCCTCAACTGGACAGTGCTTTATGTCCCAGAGTGATGCTCCTGTACCTCATGGAAGAAATTGAGTTGGAAAAGTAACTTAGTAGGAGTAACAGAATCACAGAATCTCTGTGTATCTGAAATAATAGATGTGTATCTACTACTGCTGGAAATCACCAGTGTGTGTTCTGTATGAAGAGGAGTAACAGAGCTTTATCTCTTATTTTGATTCTTCAACCCCTTATGTTCCTCCGTTGAGCATTGGTGAAACACTGATACTTCATTAGCAGGTGGCAGGTAATTTCTTTAGGATAACAGAAGAAGGCATGGAGAGTAGAGGTAGTGATTATGTGCCACAAACTGAATTTCTTCACCTGTGAGGGCATCCCCTCCAAAAAGGTCAGTCTTGCCAGGGCTTTGGGCACTGTAGTTGTGGGCCTGTAGATGAACACAGATTTGGGATGAGCTGTGTTCATCTACAGGCACAAGGAGAAAGGGAAGAGCAGAGAGGCCAGGAAAAGGGATCTAGAGCATCCTTTGAGTGCTGCTATTCCCTGCCTGTCTGGGAAAAGCGAGTGGGTTTGGTTTTGTGGCTTTGGATTTTCTCACTTGGTTTGTTCCTTCTTGCAGGTGATCTGCAACCTGGAGAACCAAATCCTCCAGCTGAGGGAAGAACTCATTCAGGCCAATGCTCTGCGAAACCAGCAGCTGCTGGAGCTGAGCCGCCAGCGGGATGAGGAGCTGCTGAAGGCAGCGCGGGAGAAGGAGGCGGCCGTCAGCAAGATGGAGATGGAGAGAGAACATGTTCTGTCAGAGCTGGAGAAAAAGCACGTGGCAGAGACAGAGAAGGCTTTGGAAAAGGTAAGGGAGTCGCATAGGGCTGCTTTAGTGGGTTGGGAGAAGGGGAGCAAACACCCCAAAAATCAGCCAAGCGAAGTTTCCCTGGGGAAAAACGTTTGGGGATTGCTTGAGTTGAAAAACTGACGTGCTGTGGATCTGCCGTGGGATGCCCGTCGTGGCACGAGTGTGGAGCGTTCTGAGGTTCTGTAATGAAAACTTTTCCCCTGAACACACCCCTGTGATCCCTGGGAGCAGGGCTGGGAGAACCTGCAGCTACAGGGAGAGCCCAGAGGGGAATTGAAGGTGCCCTGAGGTGCTGGAAGCCAGCAGGACTTTGAAAATCCAGGTGATTCTGCAGGTAAGGCCATCCAGAGACCAGGCTGATCACTTCTGCTGGAACAGAGAAAGTAAACAGAGTGGTTCAGCCTAACCAAGCTTCTCCCCCTTCAGAAAGAGGGCAAGTTCTTAAGGAGGCAAAAATTCAGGCTAAAACTGCAGGGAAGTTGTGTCCAGATTCTAATGACGCTCTTGATGGGGTTCATTGAGTGAGCAAAGACTCTGGGAAAGACTTGAAACCAGAAATTAGTGGTTTAAATCCATCGAAACTTCCCTCCCTGATCTGTTCTGTGGGGTCATTGCCCACCTTTGTGCTGGCCAAGCATCCCCTTGGACCCATGACTTGAATTCAAGCATTTCATCACATTAGGGAGCTAAACCTTGGGAGTTTTATTTCAAAAGCTAAAATAAAAAAAACCCCAAATCCCACTTAATATTTATGGTAGACACTGTGTATATGTAAGCAGATAGTTGTTGAAGTATCTTTCACACACATTAATGCTCTAAATCGTACATTTTCTTGCAAAGGGACGGCACAAATGAACAATCTGCATAGACTGTTGGAGCAGCCTTTGTGCAAGTGACATTTCATTTACCTGCGTCAGGTTCTTGGGCTGTAATTTTAAAGAGCATTCGGGGGATTATGCTGGAAATCAGCCAGCCTGAAGCCATTAAAATGGCTGTGATCAACAATTCCCAATCTTTTCTGAATGTAAGGAAAGCTCCGCTTGGCATAATTATTTAAAGCCAAGGTCACAGAAAGTATTTAAACCTTTGAAATTCATCATTAAAGGATTAATTTTAACTCAGGAAGACATTGTCATTTTTGCTTAAAAATGGAATTTGAATCTCAATTCTTTTCTTTCTTTGATCTTTTTTTTTTTACATGTGTAGTATAGCAAAAGAAAAGTTAACTTCTTTACATCCTCAAATTAAAGTTACAAATAATCCTTCATAGGCCAATATCTTTAATAGTCTTGAATTGTCATTTCTGTCAGAAGTACTGGGGGGTTTTTATTTGGTGGATTTTTTTCTGTTTTTCAAAAAAATTGTTAATTTTAAGCTACATTAACTGCTAATGAGCTTTTTTTTGTTTTTTAACCTACTCCCCTAATTTTGCCTCTAATCTGAAGAGCACAGGTTGAGTAAAAGATAGGAGGGGAAAAGAAAAAAACTATCTCTGTTGAAAAGTTTTTCACAAACGTGAAAATACCTGGTATTACCTTCAAATCTCCATTTCCCACTCTGTGTCCTTTCTGTCTTCCAGTTGTAGAGCTGTGGAAATTGGCCACAAGGTCCAAAAGTCAAAGCAGCTTAGAAGACAAACTCCATTTAAAGCTCAAAAATAACAGTTTCAGCTAACTTAGTTCAAATCTTGATCCTATTACTCTCCACAGAACTTTGCAGAAGGAGATTTGATACCAGAAGGGGAGGGAAAGCATCTTAATTACAGCACGAGCCTTGAAACTTGTTTTTAAAAATCTTTTTCGTTTTCTACTGGATTTTGTTACCTTGAAATTTAGGCCAATATGGGAGAAAAAATTTGTGCTGTGGATTTACTTTTTTTCCTGCCAATTCTGTGAAGATTGCTTAAAAATCCAATGGGAAGCTGTCTCTCACTGTTTGGGCGTGGAACATCTGAGGGGCCAAGTTTTCTGAAGGTCACTCCATTCTCAAGTGAGGGATCTCATTCCTCTGATGTGCTTTGGGGAGTAATGTTGATTTCTGTGTGGATTGCCTTGTGTCATCGTGGGCTGCTGTTCATGTGAACATGGAGAAATACAAAACAAATGGTTCATACTTGAGGAATAAAAATGGAGAGGAGGAGATGCAGGATTCCTGTGGTGTTGCCCTCCCCAGGGTCCCGCTGCCATGGGATGGGAGGGAGGAGAGTGAGGGGCAGAGACAGGGGAACAGTTTTCCTTACAGGCACACAGAACATTTAAGTATTTGTTGATATTTTTACACAGCTTTTCAGTATTCAGGGACATGTAATTTACTGAAGTCTTTAAATTTCTCATGCTTAAAAATCTCAACTTTAAAGCTACTGCACCATTTATTGTGATTTTAGTTCCTTTACATTCCAGCTTCATCAGGGCTGGTGTCTGTTGGAGACTCCCAGGGCACTGTTAGGATTGTCAACATGCTTTTTTTTCCCCCCTGTTTTGTTTCAATGAAGTATGTGTGTGTTTGTGTCTATTCAGCGTCTCTATCTCAACAGTGTCTAGTTGAGGTGACCAAAGTTTTAGGAGTACTTTTATGCAAAGCCTAAGCCACATTAGGAAGGAATCCTTCCCTGTGAGGATGGGGAGGCCCTGGCACAGGGTGCCCAGAGAAGCTGTGGCTGCCCCATCCCTGGAAGTGTCCAAGGCCAGGTTGGAGCAGCCTGGGACAGTGGAAGGTGTCCCTGCCCATGGCAGGGGATGGAATGAGATGATCTTTCAGGTCCCTTCCAACCCAAACCATTCTGTGACTCGGTGATAATTTGGAACACACCAAACTGTCCTTGGGCTCCACTGACGCCCGATTCCAGCAGGGAAAAGTTCCAGATTGTTCCTTGGGGCAGGATCACTCCTCAGGCAGGTGTGTGATGGGCTCTGCCAGGTTATGAGCATTTTCAGGTTTGCCAGGAATGACTCCAGGCAGGGAGAACCCGTGATCCTGAGGGTGTGCAGATGTGAGGCCTGGCATGGCCGTGGTTTGCAGCTGTGGTGGTTTTTGGCAGAGGAATTGAGCCTTCAGAGAGCACGACCCAAGCAGAGCACTGGACATGCTAACTGTGCCCAAAGGAAGCAACCTTGGAACACTGAAAATACCTCATAAAAAAGCTCCCTTTGAGCTGCATTCATGAGTAAATTGGAGTGAGAGATGATGATGATGGGTTTTTTCTCATCTTTAAATCATATTCAACTTTTAGCTTTTTATTGACTTCCTTTCTATATTTAAGTAGATGTTTTGACTCATTCTGTTAAAGGATTATGCAGGTTCCAGGAACAGCTAATTCTCTTTCAGTACTGCTTTTCTTGTGGAGAAGTAATTTACATTTTTGTGTATTGACTGTACTGAACACACATGATATTTGATTACAGGATGAAGCTGTCGTCATTAAAAAAAAAAAGTTAAACACTTTACTCTTGGGACTTCAATTCTTCTGATGTCAGTACAGTTGTGAAATGGTTCCCTCTGGAGAGATGGAACTCCAGGATGACATAAAACCTGGCCAGAGCCATGCACATCGTGCTTGTAGACTTCAATGATGTAGCAGTTGGTTGTACTCTGTAAATGTCATATTTTATTTGAAATAACAGGAATCTCAATGTTTTCTAGTCTACACTTATTGCAGTCATTCCACCTATAACTGGTGGGAAGTCCACATAAAACTAGAGTGCCTGAGGACTTTAAAGTTAAGGTCACTCTCTTAAGTGACCACTTTTCTACTGAAGAACAATTCTATATAACAATTATGTTGCTAGATATTGTTTGTAAACATTTTCAAAACTCTTCAGGCAGTGTCCTTTAATTGGTTCCTTATTTTTTTGAGCAACTTCTTGCATACAATTTGCAAATAATGTACTGATAATGTGCCCTAGAGAACATTCCAGTCCTTCCTTCAGCACCAGGGTTTGTGATGTGGATTAATGACCTGCCCAGCACAGTCCAGTTGGATGCACTCCTTGGGAGTGTTTTCATGCTGCATATGTAGGAATAGCTGTAATTCCCAATATCTGTTCTGGCTCTGCTGTCAGTACTCGTGCAGATGATGTCACACTGTTCAGCACTGGCAAAGAACCGAAGATGAAGGGAAGGAATACGACATCTTCAGAGATGAAAATACTCCCAGAGATACTTGGCTAAAAGTGTTGAGTTCCCCCTAAGCCGCTGCTTCTGCTCATGAAGTCCAAGCATTTTGTGCTTTCCATTGAACTTACCTTTTTGAGTCCTGTGTCTCCAGCTCTTGTTCTTCTCTGCCAACTCTACATTTCATTAATCACCAAAAATGGTTCCATTTTCGTCCCTAAGACCTGAGCACTGAAGCATCTCTGCAGCAGTTCTGTAGGTTCCTGCTTTGGCCTCTTGGTGTGATGGAGTCTTTGACCTGAGTGACACCTTTCACTTCATTAACTTGAACACTTCCAGCCCCACCACAGATAACTTTGTTTGTGAGAGCATCCAGAGGAGCTGTTTTCACACTCCTCGCAGCAATACTCTGGTTATTTACACTGAGGGCAAGTAGGTCAACCATAAAATGTGGATGTGTTTGCTGCCCCAGTGTAATGATATCATTAAATTGTTTCTAATTATAATGTAGATATTTGTCTCCTTGCTGGATGCATTCAGGATCTCTACCAGTTGTAGGTGTGCCATTCTTAAAACAATCTGTTTGAATATATTACATGAATTATTTAGAAGAAGAGTTGGATAGTGGATAAAGTGAATGCTGACGTTAGGTCAGTACAGTAAAAAATATAATTTTCAAATAGTTTTATTTAGAAAAAATGCTCAGTGATCAAGGCCAAGCTCATATAAAACATCCTTCATTCCATATTTAAGTTCTGGCACAAGAGGACATTGTTTACACTCATTTGCTCTTTCTTCATATCATCATAATAGAGAAAAGCTGCAGGTGTTTGGTTTTTTTTTTTCCTCCTTTTGGAGGAGAAGGAATGTTTGGGAAACAGGGAAGGGGTAAAACAATGCTGTTAGTCCTTCTGAGTTTGTAATGCGAAGAAAGAAAAGTGTTCCAAAATTCCTTGCTTAGAGCTGCAGAACATGTCGGAGAGTAAAACCCACCTTCATTAAACGGGTGAGAAAGAATTCTAATTGTTTTGAAGTTCTTGTGATCACTCTGCATATGCTCCATTGTAACGTGATACTAAAGTGCCTCAATTATGATTTGTATATTTTGGTGCCAGAAGGGTTTTTTTCTTATGCTAAATTATTAAGTTCTGTCAGCTGCTGGGCTGTCATATAGAGATACAGTAAATCACATTATATTTTGTCATGGATTACACAGAGCAATAAATTTGGGAACAGAGATCAAAGTACTTTCACAATCACATCTGAGTGTAGGAGGGGTGTTTAACTTGTAGAAAATCTGATTTAGGTGAAACTGTTGCAGTTCTTGTGTGAATTTGAAATGAATTTCAATGTTTGCTTGAAAATGAATAAGGTACAAATCCCCCAAAGAGTTCTCCTGTCTTTAGTTCAGAGGAGTTAATTCTGACCTACAGCTGCAGGACGGAGAGAGGATAAATAATTAAACATTGGGAATGTTAAGAGCCTCGCAATGTCTTATTTATGTTTTTAATTGCTTGATGATTGAGCAATATATTCCATTCTCTTTTTAATTGGGCCTTTGCTGGACTCGCACAGTTACTCATCGGCGCGTTAATGGGCTCTGGCTCCGGGAAGTTGTCGCTCTTTGGGGGAAGCTTTGTTGTATTTAAAACTGCACAAAGTAATCCAGCATAATCTTGCTAAGGAACACTGATGGCTTCAGATCATAGATTTGTTCGGGGATTTGGTGGTGTTTTCAGGGTTTGTCTTTCCAACTGTAGAAGCTTAACTTTTTTGGGGCTCTCTTCTAATGATGCAACTTCACAGTACTGACTTAACTCAGTGATCCTGAGGTAATTCAGTGGTACAGTCTGCCCTCTTGTTTCCAGCTTTCCTTCTGTTTAATACAAAGTTGGTTGGAGAGTGAAGAAAGGCTCAGAAAAATATAGAAAAAATAATTAGAACAGTTCATTTGGCGACTGGAAAAAGATACATATGTAGGACTATTTTTTAGTCATTATCTTCTTAATAAATTCTTGTTATTGGCACAGATTTCGACTTAAACCAGCAACACAGAATCTAAAAAATAAAAATCTCATTCTTATCCCTTTATAATTCTTTCAGGAGTCTTATAGTCTCTCCTTGGCTAAAATCAAGACATGTAAACTTAGCTGATACATAATGATAAAGTGCCTGGAAACCTCCAGTTTCTGAAAGAATCCTGTCTTGTAAAGCTCACACTAAATAATCTTTAAGTGAGTAATGACTCAGTGTCACATCTCAGTACCTTTGCCTTCTATTTGTGGAGGAAGCTTTAGCTTTGACTTGCATCTTCAAAGATATTTAGCAGCCTGTCCCTTGGTGATTTTACTGGGTGTCAGCTGCTTGGGTACCAAAACCATCTGGGCCTGAGTGATTCTGTAAACTTTATATTAGAGTGGGAAAGAGCCAGAGCACGCGAGTGAGTGAGTGCCCAATATTCCCGAGGGATAAAGGCAGCTTGTAAATCTCAAATAATTCCTGTTGGGTGCATGTTTTCTTCGTCAAAGCTCTGAAAAAGAAAGACCCCGCACTTTTGATATAATGTCTTAAACCCACGTTAAATAACCATCTTCATGTAGTTGGACAGAGCAGAAGAAAACCAGGAAACCTATGAAATACGTATTAAAGGTCGTAATGAAGGGATGTCTTTGTGCTGTACTGGATTTAGGGATGTAGATGAAGGAAAACTGGGCTTCAGGACCCTAAAGTGGAGAGTGTTGCATTCTCCACGCCTTCCCTGGGTTTACTCACTTCATCTCATGTGGGTGTTGAGCACAAGAAGGGATCATCCCGTAGTACAGAAGCACCCACCCCAGAACTGGCCCAAAAGTTGGTGTGATCAGAACATCCAGGAGGAATCTCCAACAAAACTGTCGGGTGTGATGGATGGTGGATGAGAAGCACTTACACGTATTATGATGGTTTGAATCTTTTCGTTTGCGGGAATCTCTGTCATCACAAAGCGCAACACTGATCTCGCTGATAGTTGTTTCCCAGCTGATTGATGAGGGTGAATCAAAGGAAAATTGGCTCTGCCTGTGCTGTCCGTGATTCCCAGCCCTGTGTGTATCACACGGAGCAATCTTTTGGCACAATGTCACAGGACAGCTTCAAATTAAACCATCATTCACTGTCAGTCCTTTAAGTGCAGCAGTACTGTCTTGTATAAAGGATAGTTAAGGTATTAAACAATTTTGTGAGGCAAACCCAGACTATTAATCTGATTTGAAAATTTTGTCTTGTACACAAAGCTTGTACTTTAGGCCAAATTGTGTAGTTTGTTTTAAATAACGTGCCTGGCTCTCTGCAACATTGATAGAAATCAGCATTAGTGACACTGGGGAGTATTTGGATGCTCAGTAAATCCATTTAGGTGGAGGTGGTAACTGTGCCCTGGTGTAAGGATGGTGTAACTTGGGCATCTGCAGTTGGAGTGCCATAGGAGAATTTGGGGGAGAGTTAAATGTCTGTGTTTGATTTCAGAATTATTAGAAATTCACTGTTGGCCTAAATGAGAAGCCTGGAATTCAGAGTTTTCCTAAGGCACAGTTTGCACAAGCAGTTTCTCAGTGGGCCCCCATTAAGCACAGACTTGCAAGGTACTGCAGAAAGGCAATTCTCTGGACAAGGAGTGTCAAATTCATTTCTATTCATTCTTGGTTTTTTCCCAACGAAAAGTACTTCACACATGAATGAGAGGAGGGTTGTGGGTTTTTTTCCTCCTAAAGATGTATGTTTAAAGAAAAAAAAGAAAAAGATTTATAGACCTCCAAAAGTGAAATGTAAAATAGAATATTAATAGGATTTGGGGATTTCTATCATTCAGTTTCAAACCCCTTGAAGTCATTTGCTCCTTGACTAATTATTCATTTTACATAATTTTGGATATTCAACTATTTTTAATGGTCTTCTGGGTAGTTCAAGTTCCATATTTGAACTGCTGTGCTATTTTCAGCATTGAACAGATATTCAGCTTTCCTTTGGTATCTGATGGATGGGGAGAGCAGTGGGAAGAACAAGAGTCTCGGTGTAGGAGGTCACCCACTGTCAGTATTAGGGGCACATAAGGAAAATATATGTTTCAGGCTTTGAGGTCAAAATGGAATTTTTATGTACAATCAGATGAACTTTAAAGGTGATCTGCTGATCTCTGAAGTTCAAGCAGATACTGTACAGAGAGTTTTAACAAACTTAATAACAGAAGTCACCACCGTTAGCCATTCTGAAGGTCATTTTCTTTTGACATCCATCAAATTACACAATCTAGAATTTTGCTACAAAGCATAATGCTGTCAAACTTAAATAGAAATATTCCAGAATGTTGAGTGGTGTGTTGTTTTTTGAGGTAAATGGGCCCCATTTACATTAGTTCTTTGATGTTAAATTCCTTGCTGCACATCAGAGAACAGTTGCTTCTTCCCTGGAGCAAGTTTTCTTTCTTCTCCTTCCCCCACCCTTTGATTTTTCCTCTATTCTTTTTTCCCCCTCTCTTTCTCTCTCTTTCTTTTTTTCTTTTTTTCTTTTTAGTTTGCTTATACTTTTATCTAACTAATTATGGAGGATCAGCTTCTTTATGGCCACAGGTAGGTAGTTGCAGGCATTTTGAAAAATTATTCTTTCCTACACAACCCTAAAGAGAAGAGTTCTGAAATCTGCTTTTCTCTTAGCAAATATGGGGGTGTATATATATATATAAACCCCTCTACTGATCAGAGTTATATTTCCAAAGCTATTTCTAACACCTGCATTTTGTGGACACCCAAGACATCCTCAACACCCTCATGGATGTTGATGGAGGATGAGGTTGTCCATGTTCCAAGTCCACAGTGGCCACACCACTGAGCAACCTTGGGGCTGTTCAGGGCATGTGCTGGAGTGGAACTAGAAGTAAAACTCCTCTCTAATACACCTTAGACCGTAAAAATACCACCTAAATACTTTGTAATTAGGGTAGGACACATTGTGCTTTTGTGGTGTGGTCCCGTTGTAGATCCTTTGCTCTTTTGTTCTTATAAATGCTGCTCTGTTCCATGAAAGGAGATGAAAATGGGGCTGTGTTAGAATGGCACCCACTGACTCGGATACCACATCTGTGCTGCTAATACCATTTTTAATTTTTGTGTGAAGTGTTTTGTTGAAGTCGCTGCAGTTTTGCTCAGCAACCACAATATGATACTTTAAGGCTCGTTAAGGAATTATAGTTGGGTTTTGAAACCAATTAACTGTAACAAGGACATAATCTTTTAAATGCGAAAGTCCTCGCTCTATACTATGAAATAACTGCATGTAAAATCATCATAATCAGAGAATTTCAGCTAAAATACGTATTAACTGCGTGAAACCAAACAGAAGTTAATTTTTGAATCAGTGGAATTCCTCCACGGCTTATCCAATTTAAACCTTTTTCCTTTTAAAAATGGATATTCCAATTGATATTTCTGACAAGTTTTTTTGCCAAGCAGGAATTTCAGCAGCCACCCCTCACACACGGAAAACTACTTTTAGCCCATTAACTGTATTTGCAGTGCTGCCCATTGCTATAAAAAGAGTCCTGGCTGACCCTCCAAATGTTCACCTTCCACTTGGATTCATATTCATTATGTTTCTGAAACGCCAATAACCAGAAAGGGAGGGAATGCCCATAAAATGGTACAGAAGCAGCTCGTGATTCGTATGGCAGGTGAGCCGAGCAGCCAGTTGGAAAAGCGGAATCCCAGGGAAGACCTGAGTGTGTGCACCAGGCCAGTGGCCTGTGCCTTCTGCAGGGTCTGGTGCTGCTCATGTGGGTTGTGGTGGTGCAAGACCTGTTGGATGGTGCCAGTCTCAGAGAAAAGCTGAAGTCAGGAGTCACAGAGTCACGGAATGGTTTGGGTTGGAAGGGACTTTGAAGTTCCAACCTCGCTGCCCTGGGTAGGAACTCCTTCCACTATCCCAGGCTGCTCCAACCTGGCCTTGGACACTTCCAGGGATGGGGCAGCCACAGCTTCTCTGGGCAACGTGTGCCAGGGCCTGCTCACCCTCACAGGGAAGGATTTCTTGGTGACATGACCTNCACAGAGTCACGGAATGGTTTGGGTTGGAAGGGACTTTGAAGTTCCAACCTCGCTGCCCTGGGTAGGAACTCCTTCCACTATCCCAGGCTGCTCCAACCTGGCCTTGGACACTTCCAGGGATGGGGCAGCCACAGCTTCTCTGGGCAACGTGTGCCAGGGCCTGCTCACCCTCACAGGGAAGGATTACTTCCTGACATCTCTCCTAACCCCNGGGTGATAGGTGATAGGTTGGACTTGATGATCTCTATGGTCTTTTCCAACCTTACTGATTCTGTGATTCTGTGATTCTTCCTGACATCTCTCCTAACCCTGCCCTCCTTCAGCTTAAGGCCATTCCTTGTCCTCTCACTTTGCCAATCCCTCTCCAGCCTCTGTCAACCTCCTTTAGGTACTGTGAGTGTCCATTTTTTTTAGTTTTTAAGGTGGGAAAAGCCAGTTTAGACAGCCAAGACCCATCTAGATGTGCTTGTCACAGCTCCAGCGGAAGCTTTGGGAGCTCAGTACCTCTGAAATTCAGACCCTTCAAATAGGGACGTTTGGGACTGAAAGGGAATGCAAGAATTTGTGGTTTGTTGATGACTGGGACACCACTTACAAATATTTTGCTAATTGGACTTTGTTAAAGCCATTGTAAACTAAAATACTGCAGTTCCCTTTAAATAAACTGGTAGGATATACTTTCTTTGCCTTCAGTTTAGGAATAAAACACTGAGATTCGGCGTCTCTTTCCTTCGGATCACCTCTGTCATGTCTCTCAGAGGTCAGCCTGGTTCCACTCAGTGTGAACAAACAAATTCTAATTTGTTTATGGAAGTTATGAGTGGGCTTTTTATTATTTATTGGGATTTCTTCTATGGGTTCAGGAGGTTATAAAGCTGCTTCTATGAAGGATGAGGACTTTTACCCCAGGCAAGCTGAGCGAGAGCAGCTGTAACGTGATCTGTGCAGTGCCTTGCTGAGGAGTCTCTCTCCCTTTCTGGGAGTAACAGTAGTTTATACTATTACTGTAATTTATATTTTGCTTTCTTCCCTAAAGATAAACCGACAGTTTCAGTCACTTTATGATATGCAGTGGTGGTAAAATGTCATCTGAAACTAGAACGAGTGTTAATGTGGGTCAGCCTGAGTTCAAAGAGAAATGGAGCAGGACAGAGCTCTCTGGGATAACTGATTCTGTGTCAGCACTCCCTTTTATTTATGCACCCCCATGATATGCCCCTACACTATTTGTGGCACACTTTGAATGATAAATGTAGCAGTGAAATTTAATTTGTGTGGTACTCCAGAATTCTTCTATATGCTGGTTTAGACCAATAAATACTCCCATTATCTCTATTTATAGCAAAAACCAACCAAAACATGTTCTCAAAATTGATGGTAAATTATCAAATTTGTTAATGGATAATTGAAATGTCATCACTTTTTTAGTAGATTTCTTAGCTCCAACAAACAGAGGAACTAGAGACCTTCATGTGTTTCATGATTTTGGAGTTTGAAGGGACTCGTGGGCGTTCGCTTGGGAGTTGGACTCGATGATCCTGTGCGTCCCTTCCAACTCAGAATAACCTGTGAACCTGTGACTCAAGATCTTCAGTTGCACATCATGTAAAGGTTCAGATGACTTTAAACTGGCTGTAATCCACTTGGATTAAACTGCACCTTACACCACTGCCCGGATTGCAGGGGATCATTCCAGCCCTACCTTGAGATTTGCAAACACTCGGCAGCTTTAAGCTCCTAAATTTATAGTCCAGGAAAATCAATAAGACTTTCCTTGACTGAAATCCCTGGCGTTGCAGGAGTGGGAGTTTCAATCTTGCAGCAGGGCTCAGAGGCTTTGGGGGCCCCTGTGGTTCCTGTGGTCCCCCCGAAGCCGCGCTGGCAGGAGCCCGTGTTTGGCCGCTGGACGCGGCGCCGGAAAACTAAGGACGACAGATCAAAGGTTTGAGCTGGAGGTCAGATAGGTTTTGAAAACTTAATCAGCTTAAA
The DNA here is from genome assembly GCA_013390025.1 of Pitta sordida. NCBI lineage: Eukaryota > Metazoa > Chordata > Aves > Passeriformes > Pittidae > Pitta > Pitta sordida. The sequence goes on along the minus strand of WEKX01014570.1, from coordinate 906,424 downwards.
ATTTCCTTCAGAACTCAGCTGCGTAATATTCTGTCCCCCCTAAGAAAATATTTGTCGTAGACACCTGTCCTGGAGTTTTAGAGCCAAGAAGAGGAGAACGCTCAGCAGTTCACCTGAGGACAGCTGGGCTGGTTTCTGCAGGAAGGATACGAGGCAGAATTCTGCCCTGAAATGAAATGGAGTTTATTTTTTACTTAATAGATTTATTATCAAATTATTTCTGAAATTAAATTATTTGGGGGAAAAAGCTATTTTTCCTAGAATCCTAGAAATATTTGCTTTTTGGATTCTGATACAACAAAGCAACCTTGTTTTCAGTTTGTTTTAGTCTTTATCTTTGAGTTGTGAAAAAAAAATGCTGGGGAAAGGAAAGTGTTGTATGTCCAAGAGCTGGTTCAGCTGCATCTTGGGTCAATCTTCAGTGTAATCCCCACCTTTCCACGAGAAGGGATGTGCAATGGGACAAAAGGCAGTTGCAGACACAGAACTGAGATGTGAAGCTGTGTCCTCCACTGGCAGCCTGTGCCTGGAACTTTCTCCTCGTTTTTTCCCTCCATTGAGAAACAAATTCACGCTGATTGATAAACTCATTTGTGCGTGTTGCCTCCTTCCCCCTCCACACACACACACACACACTCACTCATTCTCTCCCTTTCTTAATCCGCAAGGTCTTTATGTTTTTCTAATAATTGGCAGCAGAGGTACAATTTCTCCCCTCTTTTAAGTGATGAATAGTTGGCCCGAGATCAAAGCCAAGCCCTTGTGGTTTTTTGGCAGCCACAGAAGGGCGTCGGAGCTGGCGCGGGGCCGGCGCCCGGCGATGGGCACCAGGGTGAGGTGCCAGGCTGAGGGGTTGGGGGCACAGTGTCTGTGCACGTCCTGGGCTCAGCTAATTGGGTTGTCTCCTGGGTGTGTTTCAGGTCAGCAGCCAGCTGAGACAGACCAAGGAGGAATACAGCCAGAAACTGGCAAAGTCCTCCCAGGTAGGTGGCGAGAAGACGAGAAACTCGGGTGAATCTGTTTAATGTGGAGACTTGATGAAAAGTGGATTTACTTCTGTTCTTAAGTGTGGGTCCTGACAGCCAGAATCACAGAATATGCTGAGTTGGAAGGTACCCACAGGGATCATCGTGTCCAACTCGTGGCCCTGCACAGGCCTGTCCCCAAGAGTCACCCCATGTGCCCCAGAGGTTCATCCAAACATTCTTTGAGCTCTGGCAGCCCTGGGGCTGTGCCCAACCACCCTCTGGGGGAAGAACCTTATCCTGAGATCCAGCTTAACCCTGCCCTGACACAACTTCGGGCCATTGCCTCGGGTCCTGTCACTTGTCCCCACAGAGAGAAGTTCAGTCTCTGCCCCTCCTCTTCCTCTCATGAGGTGAAGAACTTTTTCCAATGTCTAAACCTAGAGAGGCCTGAACTGTTTCCCTGATCAAACATAGTGTCTTCCTTGCAGATTTTAAAACCAAGGTGGTGCAGTGCAAGGTAAGAACTCTTTAGCCCAAATGTCACAATAAATTTTGTCAGACTGAAATTTATTGGCCTGTAAAACAGTCTCCAAATGGAAAAATTTGGGAACATGTTTTGCATCAAGGAGGGCATTGCTGTAACTAATACACTTTACTGGGGAGAGCTGGACCCCGTGACAAGATCCTTGGCACTTTCTGGGGCAGACACAACACACACATCATCTGCCAGGGCTATTTGGCACAATAAAGCAGTTTCACCCTGATGTCTGAATTTCTTTACTTTTGTGGGTTTAAATCAAATCCTAAAGTTGCCGGGCATAGTTGGGTTTGGGGTTTTTCTGTAGCTCACTATTAATAATAGGTCAGTTGCAACTTCTCTTGTGGTCATGCTGCTGACAACATCTGTCTAATCTTACTCTCTGTGGCCTCTTGGAACATTCACTTTTAACACCCACACAGAGAAATGATCTCAAGAAATTTCCTCTGAAGCTTATACAAAGTAAATAAATTTTTTTTGTTCTGGAAAGCACTGCATAAAGCAGATCTATCTTCATCAATTCATGCTGGATTTTCCTTGCCTGCATTTCAGAACTCCTGTTTTAGTGAAACCCAGTAAAAGCTTTAAATCCCACTTTTGTGTTATATTGAAGGGTTTGTTATTTTGTTTTCAAAGTGATAGAATGGGACATCACAAAGTGCCGTAGGTTTGTGCGGCTTCAAGTTGTTACCTTAATAATTTATATGATCCATTGCTTTCTCCCTGCACTTCACACACCTGAAAATGACACATTTCTGCAAATTGTGTGTCTTCTAAATGATGATTTAAATTGCAAACCCAGGGACACTCTTTAATTCTGGATGAAGAGTTACACCCCGTCCAGATAATCTCTAAATTTTGGTGCATTGATGGTTTGTTTTTTTTTAATCTGGTGTTTGTTTTTAGAAGAAAAATATCTCAATCTGTATTGTTCACTGGGATTTCTCAGGTCATAAAACAGAGAAATAAATTTCCAACAGACACCTAATCAGTTCTTTAACCCTTCCCTTCCCCCGTGGTCCCTGTGCCTTCATTTGTAGCACATTTCTTATTACATTAATCCTGGTCTATTAATAGATTTTTAAACTATATTTTCCCTAAATAACGGTGTAATTAGTATAGTTAAATTTTTGTCTGCCAGTGAGGCCTGGCAAATACAGAGTCTGACCACTCTGGTAGTCACAGAATCACAATACTATGAGTTGGAAGGGACCCACAAGGATCATCTAGTCCAACTCTAGTCCTTCCCTGAGCTGCCTCTGTGCTGAAGTACTTTAGAATTAGACTATATTATTATACATATTATGCTGCTACAGCATCACCCTTAAGCTGAATAAATACATTAAAGTCAGTGACTCCCTCATGTGTTTAAGTGCTTATACATGTCAGTATAAAATTCTGTGAATATGCCTAAAGGATCAAGTTTACTTATGACTTTCCCCAGTGATGAAAAAAGGCGAAACAAGTGCAATGCAACAAATCACGAGTTAATCATGTAAAAACTCTCGTTTAAGGGTCCTGGATGAGGAATTGCTGAGCAGAATCTGCCCCTTTCAGCAGCTCCAAAATTTCATTATCAAGTTTAAATTCCAGTCCAGTATGTAAATGTGGGCGTTTTTCTCCTCAGCGATGTCAAGCTGTAAAATCTCCTCGACAAGGAGCACGCCGTGGCCGTGTAAACCCTCCCTCCTCTCCCAGAGCAGGAACACTGGGAACAGGCTCCGTTCGGAAGATCACAGATGTGCTTTGTTCTCATGAGTAAATATTTTGGAATGTCATAATGGGAAACCCTTCCAAATATCCTGTGTTCAGCAATTTTGGTCGTTTGCAGCCCTGCTCTATTCCTTTCCTCTGCGTGGCATTTCGTGCCTGCTGGGGTGGAATATGGGATAATTGCAGATATTTCCCTTGCACAGCAGAGTTTGCCAGTGCCATGTTTGTACCCAGCATAAAACCCACTCAAAATACCTGCCTTGGACTGAAGGGAGATTTAACCTGCTCTTTTCTTTTTAGGTCATAGATGAACTTAAGGCAACCATTTCCTCCTCCACAGCGAAGAACAGGCGGCAGCAGCTTGTGGTGAAGCACCTCCAGAGACAAGTGAAAAAATTGCAAGATGAGAAGCAGCACTTGGTGATGAATCGTAAGAAAGTGATCAAGGTAATCTGGGGATTTTCCTCACTGGTTCTGCTGCCTGGGTGAGTGTAATTAAAAGTTCTGAGGGCAGGTATTGCTCTGTTCACACAGCCCAGGCACTGGACCTGGACTTTGATGGAGTTCTCTTTCCTCCAGCTGGTCCTGGGCATAAACCACTTGGATTTGGCAAATCTAATCCATCCACTTCAGGCAAATACTTGAATCTTCCCTGTTCTATTTCTTTTAATACTGGCTCTGGTATTTTGGTGTATTTTCAGCGCCTTTATACGTATCATTATTTAGTCTGTCAAAGGTATAACCATGAAAATATTGGTTATAATCTGTTACCCAAATTGAGTCACCAGAGGTAGGTTTTGTTAATCAGTAGGCTCGGCAAATAGATCACAGTTAAATCACATTATTTTCAGATACAAGGGAATTTTTGCCACTCAGGAAAATGTATTATTGGTAGGTCTCCACTTTTCCAGTGACCACCTTAATCTACAGAAATCCTGTGACAGTGGGATCATCTTCCACAGAGTCAGGAACATGCTGTAATTCAGGTTATCATAGTACCTTCTTGAGTTACACGTTTCAAAAATGTGTTTTAGACTGTTAAGCAGCTTTTTTATTCTGGTGCAAATTCTCCTGTTGGATTTATGGATTCACTTAAACCAAGTTGTGTTCCATGGAGATAATTCAGCTGCTGGTAACACCAGTTTTTGAGCACTGGTGGTTACAGGTTGTATGAAATCCTTCTCCATGTAAATCTGTGGTCAGCTCTTGTAGGCTCAATTGTGATGTTATTACCTCTCAGTGTAATGAAATCCATAAAAACCACAGGGCAGTTCTGCACAAGGTTTCTGAGCAGTGTCCCAGAGTTTTTAGCAGTGGTGCTGGGAGTATGTTTTGTAAAATTTTGTCAATTTGGGGAAGAAATTGGAGGAGCTGTTTTGCTTGGAGTTCTTGGTCTTTGTTTAGTATCATTAATTCTGTACTTTTTAAAAAAAATCCTCCTTCAAAACCACTGATTTAATGGAAATTTACTGAAATCCAGATGCCCAACCAGAAAATTCTTAAGAAGGTAAACTGTATATACCTCTGGAAATAGAGAAAGGTGGTTTTAATATTTGATCACTTATTATTTTTAAGAACCACATGTACTTCTAGACAAGCATATGCAGAAATACTTTGCTTTTTATTAGCCTGGAGAAAAAAAAAAAATTGGTTTTGGTGAAAGTGGAATCCTGGATGTCCTGGAGATGGGGAACAACATCTAACCCAGGGTAAGCTGAAGACCTCTAGGGATGATTAAAGAAACATTCTAAAAACAAAGCAATTCTTAATATAATGTGAGCCTTTGAGAAGACTCCATGTCGTATAAGCTTTTGAAAATGCTGTCATTAAAAAACAGGCATTTGCTAAATATAACATTGATTTAAACTAACATTGAGGAGCAGATTGCAATTTCCTCTATTGGTATTGGGTGGCTTCCTGTAAGACCTTCCAATTATTATTTCCTTTCAGAGGGAGAAATACATTTTTACAGAAACGAACTGGCTCCCAGAGAAGTTTTGGATTTAGGCAGTAAAGTGATATCCAGATGTGGATGCCATAATACATGAATTTGTCTTTAATTCAAATTCCTGACTCTCTTTGCTAGCTCAAGGCTTCTGAGTTGTTATTGCACAATTGTATCCATCTCCTTCATCTTGATATTTTTTTTCCAAGTAGTATCTTAAACATTAATCAAAGAGAATAAATGAAACTTTTAAGAACATTTTGCTTCTTCTGACAGCCTAACCCTCCAATCTGACAGCGCCTTTTGGCTTCAGGCGGCCTCTGTTTCTGTCAGCTTGAGACAAACACTTAAAATCCTTGGAGCTCTGTGTTAGACCCTGGTCTGTCTGGGCCCAAGGGCAAGTCAAACTTGTTGTCACTCATAAAATCAGGAGGAAATTTTGGCTCGTCATGTTCCTTTCATGTGGGTTGTACGGTGCCCACTTTGGGTGCCACGGAGTTGAGTGTCTCTCTGATCCCCGCAACTCAGCTCACCTTCGATGCCGTGTAAATATCTTTGCTGTGAACTTACCAGGATTTGCATCCTTTGGAGCAGAGCCCGAGGACACCGAGGTGGGGCTGGCATGAGCCACATCCCACAGGTCACCTGGTCCCTGTGCTGTGCCTCACCTGGGATGTGCACACACCTCGGAGATCAGCAACCCTTGGTTCAGCCCATAGGATTAACTGGGAGCAGAGCTGTATTAACACCCTGCAGATGTTTGGAAAAGCTGCTTGAATTGCCATGTCTGTTATCCCACTTGGAATGCTCCAGGCTGGGATTGTAGAAGGCTCCCTGCAGGAAGGGGTTGGGTGCTGAACTGCTCGGAGTGTCTGCAGGAGCTTTGTTGGTCACTGGAGTGTGGTGTGAACTTACCAAGGCTGGATTTGATTTCGGTTTCTTGCATCCCAACAGTGACCTGCCCACAACAACCTGGAGCTCAGGCCACTCAAGTAAGTGGTCAGGGAGTTTGCCCAGCTCCTCTGCTGCCGTGGGTTACTGGCTGGACTGGGCACAAGTGTGAAGCTGGTGGCATTGGAGAGATACCTTGAGGTTATTTGTGAAATCCCAGCCTTAGTTATTTGGGGGTTTTTTTATGAGATCCTTTTGGATTCTGGGATTGAAAGTACAAAAGGGTTCCTAGGATGGGGAACTGCAAAACATGTTCAGAACATTTTAATGTTGAAGTTCATGGCCAAGCAGGGACTCCACATCAAAAACGAGATTCTGGAAAGAAATGGATGATGGAGAACATGCAGCGACAAACCCACAACAGAAAAGGAGGAAAATGGTGCTTTTTTTGCCAGATGAACCATATTTGTTGTTTGGTTCCTATTACAGATTCTAGGATTCTGTTATATCCCTGACTTAGCACCAAAATTTCATTAGCAAAGCGTGGTTGGAAGATGACATATTTCAACACTCTGTGTGTCAGCCAGCCTATGATCAGATTAATTCTGTTAATAAATAAGACTTAAAACATTTCTAGGAAAGAATGTCCTATAATAATGTTCCCCTCCATGTGAAAAATTGTGAAACAGTTGTTTTTCTTTGAATGTTGAGAGGGGGGAAAAAAGTTGAAGCGCCATGGCAGAACAAAGGGGAAAACTTCTGGGTTTAAGTTGTCTGGGCATATGTAGGCATTGAATATTCTTTGCATCCTCATACATTTCTGTTCTAACGATGCTGTTGTATCTGGGAGGAAAAGGATCATTTCCTCTCTGCAGAGCACTGAGGGTTTGATCAATACAGTGAATTTCCTCCGTGCAACTCTAAAAAATACTCACTCTGCTATAATTGGGTTCGAGTCAGTCCTTGTGTGGGGCACTAGTTTTTCTTTCTTTTTCTGGAATAGTCTTTCCACAAGGGGTTGTGCATTGGGGTCTCTCTATTTTGGGTGTTTGGCCTCCTGGGTTTATTGCTTGTCACCCCTGTGGGTCCCAGCCCACCCTCTGCTCTGTCCTGGCCATGTGTCCTTCATAGTCCCCCTCCCATCCATGGTAAAAGTAAAACAAATTATTTTAAACCTTGGGATATTTTAAAGTATTCAGAACATTTCTCTGAGGCACCCGAAATCTTTGTTTCCAGAAAGTCAAAATATACTGGAGGTATTTACAAATGTCTCTATCAGAAAAACGGTGTTTTTAACAATTCAGTGCACAAGCTAATAAACTACAAGTGAAAAATCTCAAATTTAGGGTAAAGTGAAGAGGGATTATTTCAAGGACTTGCTCTGTTCCCCAGCATGCATTGAGGCAGCAGAATTAACTGCTACAACCTTGACTACTGCTGAATAGCTGCAGAATAAACTTCTGTCCATAGACCCACACTATTTACAAGCTTTAAAAAATATTTTATTGCATTTTTTATTTTAACTTGGATGAAGGTAGTGGGTGTTTTTTTTTTCTTTAGCTAGCAGTGCCTGGAAAAAGGAGGTCAGCATTCCACTGTTGGCACTGACTCCTGTCTTGCAAGACATCTGGTGTGAACATGCCCCACTGCTGGTGATGGTTTGATGGCCCCAGACGAGCCAAGATCTGCCAGTCACCAAAGAGCCTCAGAGATGTGGGTGTCACCAAACCCTCCAGAGGGACCTCAGAGCCTTCTAATTGCTTTGGTGCTTAAACATTGCCATGATAAACCACTTGGCATGGTGAGAGAAAGAGTTGTAAGGGACCATCCTGGTGTTTAATACGTGGAGTCCTTTCTTATGGAGCTTTATTTCTTTGGGACTGACTTTAGTCTCTAATAATACAAATAACTCTGCAGTGTCTTTCATGAGCAGGGAATTACAAGGCACAGCCCTTGTACCTTAGCTCTGTAAAGCAGACCTTAAAATTTGCCAGGCAAATGACATTGTCCTGTCCATAATTTCCTATACTCTGTTTGAGCAGCAAAGGAAGTCATGTGTTCCAAACAACAGGTAAGTGAAATATGCAGGTCTTTTATGGCTCTGCCTTCTCTTTTACATGGGGTCCAACCTCTGAGGCGCCTGTTTTTCACAGCTTTTGTTGATGAGAAGTTTCACCCAAACTCTCTCTGTTGGAGAAATGAGGGTTTAGCCCCAAGGTTCTCAGCTCTTGCTTATGCTCTCTCTCCTGATTCCATTACAGTGTTATCTTTAAAAGCCTCTGTTGACACATTCATTATAAATGCTAATTAAAATAGGCTGGCTTTTCTGTTAAGGTTAGATAGTTAATGATCACAACTGAAGTTCTGATTTTAAAAACTCTTCAGAATCATGTCTCCTTTTTCTGTTGCCACCGAAATCATTTCATTGTCTGAGGCATTGTACCTTCTCTTCACAATTGCAGGGTTTCAGATGTTTGGCCAGCCAGGCAATCTGAGTGCCTGAGCATCTGTAAGTACTTTATAATATCTTTGACATGCTTTGTGAGACAAATAATTGAGTCATCTTTTTTTTCCTGCATAAGCTTTGCACTCTGGCATTTTTCTTGACTTTTCATGTCTCAACACATTGAAGAACTTACCATGGCCAACAGCAAAATCAGACTTACAAGTTTTATAAAAGGCTAGAGCAGTGCCTGCCTATCCCTCTGAACTGCAGTCCAGGTTTATCTGACAGCTTTCAAAGTTGGTATTTTTACTTTCCCCCACATTATTATTGTTGTTCTCAGTGTTTTTATTTTCCCTCCAGAAGGCACTTTGCTGCATGAAATCCTTTTTAATTCCTTTTTAGCCCCAGAAGGGATGCCACCTGTCTCCAAATTATGGAATTAAAGAATCTTTGAATGCATAATAAAAATATAAAGCCACATATAGCTAAACTATTCTTTTCATGATGTGGACTACACTATTTTTGCACTGGAAAAATGGCCAAAAAAAAAAAAAAATTCAAAACCAGCCATAAAATTCACTGCTTGTAAGTGACAAGACAGGAGTGACCACACTGGGAGAGGTTCTGGGTGATTAGGAAGGTGCAGAGAAAACACTCCTGTTAGTAAGTGTTAAGTAATACTGACATAAGCCCAGAGAGCTTGTAAAGAAGGGCAGACAATATTTATAACTGTGGTTTAAGAAGATGGAAATGAGGCTTTTTTTAAGGTCGCTGTGATGCCTAGAATTTACTGCTGCATTTCAGAGACATTTTGCTCCCCAAGGAGCACAGGGATATTTATGTGCAGGAGAAAGTGGAGCTGGGGAGATACCCATAAGTTGGGAGGCAGAGGAAGAGCCTGTGCTCCAAAGTCTGGGACTTTACTGGAAAGATAAAGATAAAAACAAGTGTCTAATGTCATCCAAAGGCAGGGCATCTGTAAAACAGCCTGTGCATGGGGCTGTGGAGGCTTTCCAAGGGCTGCTCTTTGTTCCAGTTCCAGGGAGTTCCTGGAACGCAGCCTCCTTCCCTGCTCCTGGAACAGCCTTGACTGCAGGGCTGCTCCAGCCGTGGAGGTGGAAACACAATATGTGTGAACTATATATTCAGCCAACCAAAGATTGCTGGGGAAAAAGGAGGGCTTCAAAGCAAACCTTCCACAGGCCACAAACGTTTCTGACTCCACAGTAAAGATCTCTTAAAGCCTGGCACAGCAGTGCAAGTTGCAGGGTTTGGCAAACAGAGGTTTGGGGATGTGGACCTGCCCTGTTATCAACATCTATTTCCCTTGGATATCTCATCCCAGGAGTGGGCTGAAATCACTCCAGATTGCCCTGGCTCATCCCACTGTGCCTACACAACTTCCAGTATTTATGTCAACATTTTATTTATTTTTTTGTTGTTGTGCAAAACTTTTATCTTCCACTCTAGGTTGCTTTTAGTTTTCATGCTCTGGTTGCTCCAGGGATATCAGCAGGAGAGAGTCACTGAGGATTTCAGCTTTCTGCATTAAAATGCTCTTGCCAAAGTGAGTGTTGACTTTAGAAATCTTCAGATTCCATTTAGAACTTTCTGCTGGCTCTCCAGCTTTCTCTGTAACTGAAACTCAAGAAGATCAAATATCAGAGTGGGTTTTTTTTAAAAAATGACTGGCTAACACTTTTGAATGGCAGATCACAGGGAAATAGAAATATCTTTGTTAAACTTACCATTTTCATAATAGCTGGGCTTTTCTTAAGTGTAACAAGAGAAACCTGGTGAATGTGATACCTGTGCATGGTAACTACCAATATTTAAAGGCAGGCCAGCAGAAGTATCAAGTGGTCAGTGGCACTCTTAGAGGGTTTTTTTTAAGCTTTGCCTTGATTTTCTAGAACCAGAGTGTTTTTTCCATGCAAAATGAAAATACCTATTGTTTTCTTAGCATTAAAAGATTAGTTCCAAAGAGCTCCTAAAGGAAAGCTGCCATATTTCTGCCACTTTCTTGCGTCAGTGGAGTTGAGAATAAAAGAACTTTCCAAGTTACAGTAGTGCACTTGAAAAGGAAAAAAAAAAAGTATGCGGCGACTTTTATCTGCGTATTCAGGAGATCAGATGGCAAAGTCACCCTGGGAGCTGAGCAGGGGAGCAGCTTCTGCCTTTCTCAGTGAGCCTGGAGTGTGAAACAGCACCGAGAACGACATCAAAAGGTACAAATACGCGCTGAGTGTAAAGTTTGGGCTTTTCAAAACATCTCTCTAATTAGCACAACTCGGCTATTTGTGAGTTCCAGCTCTGACTTTCTCACAGTTGTGTGCTCAGCAGAAGTGGCTTTTTCATCTTGTGAATTTCTGTGAGAGGTTAAGCCTACAAATACCGTCACCAAACCCGACCCGTCGGATCCTTGATACAAACCTATCCCGTTTCCTTCCAGCATCAATCTGCCCATTGTGCCCAGCTAGAAAATGTGAGATGTAGCTCTTAGCTGGTTCCTTTCTCTAGAAGGACGAGGTTGTTTTAATTGAATGTTATTATCAGCCAGTTCTTGTGGTTTGATGTGGATTCAAAGTGAAGCTGTTCATCCGCTTAAGGAATGCGTAGGCACGAATAGAAGAACCACAGTGAGTTTTAGGATGCCTCCATCCTCAGGGAAATTGGTTTGACTTGCCCTTCAGTGGCAATTTGGTGTAGTGTTGGCAGATAAAATAGCACAAGAGTCCAGAAGCAGAAGGAAGTCTGTTCTGTGTGTATTGTACTCTGCTCCTTTTCCCCTTGCAATCTGTGTAGTGAATATTTCCTGTTAGTGCACCTTGTTGCCTTGCAGCTCAAGGAACCTTTCTCTGTGTTCACACAGTACAGAAAAAGGTGGAAAATCAGATTAGTTTTATGGAAAATAAACTTTATTCTTTGGGCCTTTTGCATGTGGATTTAATGTGCCCACTCCATCTTGCAGTGGAGTGTGGGATGCCTTTCCTGGGGGTGGTTTATTGTTGATGATTTGTGCTCCATCGTGTGTTGATTCTCTTCATTGATGAACAGGATTTGATACAGTAAGTATTTTTTGAAAACTTGCATGAAGAAGACTGAGGACTTGAGGCTGAAGCTTTTATGGAAGATTGTGAACCTCAAGGCTGAAGCTTTTTCTGAAGTGTTTCTGTGCATCAGCAGTTTTGTATCTTTGGCCCCTTTGGAAAGCCTGACTGTTTTATGGAGCAAAGAGACTTCACCTGTTTTCCTCTTCACGGGTCTGTCTGTGAAATTTATTCTCAGGAAACAGAAATAAGTGCCATCTACAGGATAAAATTTAAGACTTTAAATGAACTTCTTGGCAACATCCCCTTCCAAAACTGCAGATAACAGAGGACTGGAAGAGCAGTAAAACTGGGATGAGTCAAGCACATCAAAAGCCTTCCTCCTCCAACACAACCACTTCTTGACTTCTTCTGTTACTAAAACTCTGCCTGCTTATTTTTAGTTTAAGCTTTCACAGCACTAAAGTTAATACCTTCAATTAAAACAATATGATTTAATAAGAAGAAAGCAAATTCTTCAGCATTGATGCACATGCATGTCTGAATCTAATCCCTGATACAGCACAAAGAGGCATCTGTGATGTTGGAACTGCCTTCACCAGCCTGGAGAACCAACTGGGAGACCCAAAATGTGTGTTCCTCATGTTGAATATGTCTCCTTCACTTGGCACCCCAAGAGAAATATATCCCCAGTGAAAACCCCAGATTGCCAATTATGAAGAATTCATTAAGATTTGCTGAAGTTCAAAGCAAAAAGACCAGTTCCTCACAGGTCAGGGCAGCTCTTCTAATGGTTCCTGCTTTGCCTCCAGCTGCAGCTCATCTCCAGAACCTGTTTATTTTTCTGCCAGGGCTGTTGGCAGGTGAATAGAGTCACATCAGATCACCTCACTTGTATTGTATGCTGGAAACCTGTGCCCTGAATATGCCATTTTCCTGGCCCAGCATGGCATGAGATCATGGATTTCAAACCAGTCCTTGTTGGCCTTAGAAGACAAAACATGCAATGCCCCCTTCACTTCCCTTTTGAGATCTGCCAGGAAGTCCCAGCTCAGTTTTGCCCTGGGGTTTGCTCTCCTACAATTTGGACCATCCCAGAGGAATAACACTCAGTGTGGGGAGGAAGGAGAACATCACTCATCGTGTCCTGAAAACAAATCAGCGCATGTGTGAAACAAAAAGGAGTGAATGCAAGTTCTTCTAGAACCGGATCAGGGGAAAACAAAACAGTCCTTTTTCCAGGGAAATAATTAGTTAGGACATGTCAGCACCTAAACTTCATGCAGATACCCCGTGATTTGGGAAAACAGAGCATTAGTGCACTTGCCAAATGGGCAGCAGTACTAGTCCAGAATTCACAGACTCAAGGAATCAAGGATGGAAAACACCTCTAAGATCAAGTCCAGCCATCCAGGCTCCTGAGAGTCAGTCTCAGGAGCACAACTTTCATTTCTATAGAAGATTGTTCTCTATTAGCATTGCTGAAAAGGCCTTAAATCCTGAAGTGCTGTAAGGTTTTCCTTTCTGTTTTCTCCATGAGTGCCCAGGGACTTCCAGGAGTTCCCACCTGTGGTACCATGGCCCAGCGTGACTCCCTTCTCACCTGCTCCCACCCTTCCACCACCAGGATCTAACCTGGAGGGGACCAGGAAGAGGATGTGCTCACCCAGGGAGGGATGATGCCCACAGTGGAGTGTCTGACCCACTGCACCCACACCAGGAGCCCTGGGTGCTGTCCCTGCTCTGCTTTATTCCAAGTTTTTCATGTAATGAAGGGCGAAAGTACAACCAAGAAAACTAAACATGAGAAGTGAGTTTGTTTGCTTACTGAGAAGCCTGGGAGTGGCAGAATGGAGCTGTATAAATAAAAATTCTACCAAACGTTAGATACCTGCAGGAACATCTGCCCCACTGGGCCAAGCCACAACTCTGCAGGCAGCTGCAAGGACAAATCTAAGGTGTGTATTGACCCTCTTCAGAAAGAAAGAAAAGCTGTTTGTGCTGTGTTTAAACTGCTCTAATTTTTATTTCTAATGTTAATATCATTCGTGTCCTTTCCTGTTTTCCACCTGTCATTCAGCACAATTAAACAGCAATTACTGAGGGCTGTTTAACAATTTGAATGTTATCAGCACAGTTTAATTGTCTACTTGGAAACACCTTTGACCACAGCTGTGCTCTAAACTCTCAGGAACAACTCATACCTTGTTTTCTTCCTCCCACCACAACAGCACATCACTTCTACTTAATGTTTGTGTCAGTCCATAACCACTGCACGGAAATGTGCATTTGCAACTCAAGTTTTGATGTTGCTGTTCAGTCACTTGCCAGCCCCTGTGTCTCTAACTCAGCCTTTCCTGGTGGGTTTGAGGAAGAGCTCATTTCTGCTTCCTCACCAGATCTTGGACTTGGTGGTGAGGAGTCCCAGAAATGAATTGTGGAGGAATTAGAGTAAAATGTTTTGTGTAAAATGCCAGCAGAAACACTGGAATAGGTCGTAGAGCCTGACCTTGTCCCTTGCTATGTGAGTATATGTCTATCTGAAATATTCTGTACTAGTTTTTTAGGGCTCTGAAATGGAAGGAAAAAGTTCTGAAGAAGTGAAATAGATCTTACTCATGACTAATTTCTTGGGGAAAAAAAAAAGAATTTAAAAGATTTCAGAACTGTTTAGAAATACTGGCATTATGACAGCAAGAATCTCTGTCATAACATCATATGATTACCAAGATCAGAAACGTTCTGGGGTGTTCTGATCAGTTATGTTAATGCCTCTTTTTAAAAAGTATAAAGCTAATGCTCTATATCAAGTATAAAATAGATACTTGAAAAAACAGTTTTGGTTTTCCTCAGGCAAGTGAGATTAGAGTTTCGTAATCTGTTTGACCAGCTGCAGAGGACGTTCTGTTTCAGTTTTTCTTTTTAAGTAAATGAGCTTCATCTCGACATGATTAAAAAATAAAAAATAAAAAAAAAAGAATTGAGCTTCAAAAATGCTCCATTTTCACACATACTTCTAAATAGGAGCAACTGCATTGTCATGTCTTGTTGCAAATGTAATTGGGTTGGAGGTCATTAAAGACTTTGAATAAAAGCATTTCCAAGTTTCCAACTGTGCATCCTGCCTTGTCAAGAATCATCCCATTATTTGGCTTCCAGACATAATTTTAGCAGGTATTACTTTGCTGCCTCTCACGTCTTACCTGTGTTGGGTGTGCGGGCCCTGTTGGGTCAAGCTCGCTCTTGTTCAGTTCAAAAAGCAGTGGTTTGCCTTGCAAGTTAATGTTGGTGGTGAAGGTTACTTTGAAAAGTAGAAAGGCATTATTACATTTCTTTTTGTGTGCAAGAGAATGTGTGTTATTTCATGTAATGGGAGAATTCCAGCAATATTGAGCACCCGATTGCACAAAATAAATAGTTTTTCTTTCCTTCTTACTGGGATTCAGATGAACCTATGGATTAGAAATATCTGAGCCTTTCATATTTCCTTTTTTCAAAGAGCATAACGAAATAAGAGGCTTTGTAATGCCTGTGAGAAATGTTTATATTTCCAGATCTTCATTCCGTGACAAGGAATGGATTTTGAGGAGACCTTTGTAGAGCACCAGGGGTCTGCTGGAACCTCTGGGCTGGCTCCAGGTGTAAAGTATCTGAACACCCACTGAAAGTGGCAGTTTGGTGATAAAGGTGGTTGGGAATGAAGCCCTGGGCAGTGAGAAGATGGATAAATCTGCTTTATCATGAGTCAGGCGTCCTCTAAATCATAGCAGGAAGTTCTGCTGGAACCCCTGATGTTTGTTTTTGCAGAACTGTTGTTAAAAATACAGCAAGCAACAGACCCAGATGTTTCACCAGTTAATTTGTATTCACAATAGAGGTTTTTCACTGGCACAGCAGTGACGGGATGTTACAGACATTCCTACGACAGAGCATCAAAAATTCAAGAAGTTGTCTCAAAATGTTGGAGGCGACATTGGGTCTTCACAGGAAACCTGCTCGGAGACTGGCAGGCTCCTCGCTGCTCCCTTTGATTGCAAAGTGTTTAATAAAAAGCAAATTAGGAAATGGAAATTGTCTCGCAGATCAATCGGGCGCAGCAGTTCCGCCTGCTCAGCATTATCTGTCAGACATTAACCTGATTGGGAAGGTTGTATTTTGTATAATAGTCTCAAAATCAGACTGGAAGGTTGACTTTAAAAGTACCTGATGTATTTTGTGTGTGCTCTGAGGCTGATAACAAACTCTGCAGTTCAAGTTTTAATAACTCGGGGGGGGAGCGGAGAAACTTCAAAAGCTTCGCGATGAATGTTTTTGACAAAGCGTCAGCTGAACATTAGGCAGAATCTTGGTAAATCCTCTCATAAGTGGTTTAAAATGGAGGCTTGAACTTCTCCTTCCTAAGTGCATGCATGAGATGTCATGGGATCTTTGGGTTTAAAAGCTTCATTTTATCTGGTCTGTGTGCACCCGGCGGTGTTTCTGCCAACACCCTGGAGGGGGCAGGGGGGAAGGAGTTGAGCAGTTTTCTCATTTCAGCAGCCTCTGCCCCTTGATCATGCTCTTGACCATGACACTCAGAGAGGCTGGAAAAACAGGGACAGCAGTGTTAAAGCAAACCACTAAATACTCCAGGTAAATACTGCAGTAAATATGAACTGACATGGGTTTTTGAACTGACATCGTGACAAACCTAAACCATCCTGGTCACAGACAAAGCAGTGGTTGGACGTGGCAACTGCTTGTTGGGTTTTGTGGCTCATTGAGAAAAGCAGATGAAAGCCAGTTTATTGCAGCTCTTTGAACCTTGCCTCCCTCTCCTATCACCTGAGCCACTAAAAAACAAAGGGAAAACAATTCCTTCCTGGCCTCCCCCTGAAAAAGAGAAGTGCCTAACTTTGCAATTTATGCTTCTGTTTTCTTTGAACTGTTATCTCTGCAGGACTTGTTGTGCCTTATGGCATCCTTTGCCTTTGAAAAGAATTGGGTTTATAATGCCCTGCAGTAAAGCCCTGACTCAGCAAAATGCTTCAGCCCCTGCCTAATTCTAAGCCCATGAATGGCCCTTCTGGTGCTAGCAAGGGATTCTTGAGATATGTCATAGAGTCCCAGAGCGGTTTGGCTTGGAAAGGACCCAGAAGATCATCCAGTTCCACCCCCTTCCACTATCCCAGGTTGCTCCAGCCTGGCCCAAAGTATATTTGTAATATAGTGCCAGTCAGTCTCCTGCCTGTGGATTGGGAAAACTGAAAATTGCTGGTGTTAGAGACACACTGGAAAATGTTTGCATATATATTTCTTTTATGGTAAGTAACCTACTTTAAGATTTTTGCACCACTACCAAGAAAGACTTGAGTCCAATTATTCTTTTTCTCCCTGAACCCCTTTCTTTCTTCTCACAGTCCCTCAAGGGAAGGATTTGTTGTACTTCACAAGGGCATCTCCTACTGGCAAATCTCTGGAGCAGTAGATTGGTGCAACAGGGATCTGTTTGATGAGTGGGAATGGGCAAAGCCCCCAGCTTGGAGAATTTTGCAAGATCTCCATTCCCATTTAGAATGTCAGCAGTGTGAGCCAAGCTCCCAAATGTGCCCTGGGAGTTCACGTTATCCCAGGTGGGAGTTGGTGAATTCTGTACTTTTTATCTGATTCCTGACCAAAGAAACCTTTTTTTCCATAATGGCAGCAGAAAAAGGGCAACCAGCTCTTGCAGGGACACATTTACAAAGGTATTACCATCTGCATTTTCATTCCGTGTTGTAATTTCATGTTCACCCTCCATGAAATGGTGTTTAGTGGTTAAAAATTAAATATTAAGCCTGAAAATTCCCAGATTTGCTGTTCTGTCATTGCACAGATTGTGGATTGAACTTGGCAGGTCTTCTTTCCCCACCTATCGTGGTTGTCAACAACTTCACCCAGGTCATGAGGTTGGACTGATGGTAACAGGCTGCCAGGTCAAGGGAAGGAAGGTAAAATAGGAAGGAGACATGTCAAATATTGCTTAAGGTGTTTTAATTTCTGTTCCTGAGGAGCAATAAAGCGTAAATGTTGTGTACAGTCATAATAATAATTGTGAAGTACCTTTAGGATAGAAGAATAATTCGTGTTATTAAACACCGTGACTATTTTCAGTATAAAATAACAGATTTTCTTTTCTCTTGCCATAACGTTGGCCCCTGCCTATAGGTTGTGGAAAACTTTTGTTTGCAAAAACAAAGCTATTGTTTTAACAGAAACCACAGAAATTTTGCCTTTCATATTGAATCAGTAGCATAATGAGCAGTGGAGCAATAGTTCAACATCAAAGGAGGCTTCTTGGATATATAGTGTGTTGCAACAACAGCAAAAAAGTTCCCACCAGAAAGGAATTCTGCCATATGTGAGCAGCAGACATATGTATTAGGTTAAAACCAGAAGATTTCCTTTGCTTTACACCAAAAAAAAGAGAGAAGTCGAGTGCAGAGGAGCGAGCAGTGACCGTGGACAAAAACTCTGTGAAACCCCAAAAAGTGCTGAGGATGCACCAACAGTTTGGCTCAAACATCAGCATTTCACTTTTTGAAATACCCTTGGTTTGCTCTGACTCATGGCATTGCATCAATGCTCTTCGTAGATGTATTTGCCCAATTTATTTATGGTTGTAATAAACCCAGAGAAATCTTATTCATCTCTATTTTAGCATAAATAGTGATTACTTTAAAAATTCTGTGATAAATTCTGCTGGGATTCTTGGCCTGCTTCCTTTGGATAGAGTTGTATTTGAGCCTAAATTGTGAGGCCACCCCGTGTAAAGAAGTTTTTGCCCAGCCAGCCCATAAATTCCAACTTCATGGAGAGATAAAGGTACTGATGATTGAATGTTTTAATGACAAAATTTTAAAGCATATCCATATGTATTTCTGGAACAAAATTTGCTTTAATTTTTATTAACATTCACATGGAGGGTTTTTTTTACAAAGTTCCAGAGGTTTTCTTCTCATGAACAGGGAGAGAAAACACATCAATGGGTGTAATTTGAATTTAGAAGGCACTTAAAGAGAGGCCTGTATTCAGAATTATTGTTGGCACATGCTTTGAGGATGTAAAGTGGAAGCCTTCTGTGGGCATTAGTGAGGAGATAATTAAGACTACAGTAGGTAATTATGGTAGCTTTTATTACTGCATCTTTCATTAACTAATTATATTAATTTGGTAACATTTGAGAAATTCTTTGAAGATGAAAAGTGCTAACTCTTACTACCTTTAGTTGTAGCTTTATTCTGCACTGGTCATAAATATCGAGGGCTTTTCTTGGTACAAATGCACATCCATGTGTGTGATGTTGCTGGTACAGCCAAGAGCAATTATATATTTATATCAGAAAAACACTCTGCTGTTATTTGGCATAATCTGATCAGGATGAGCAGGGAGTTTCCTGCCAGCACTCTCTGTTTCAAAGTGAAAATACGTTGGTATTTAATGGGTTTTTTTAGAAATTTTTCCTTTCCAAGTGTCACTTATTTATTCAACCCTCAGATCAGAGAGGTTAATGATTGTGAGCCCAGAGTTGCCATTGATGTGATGGGGTCAGGAATCAAGTCCTCTCTACTCTCAGCAGCACACCAAAAGTAGGAAATTATTTCAGGCTGAAGAATCAAAACATCACACCTTTGTAAATACAGTAACTTCATAATAATAATCAATAACAAGAAATTTAAAATAGTGATTATTTCTGTTTATACCGTTCTTCAGAACTGAATTTTCTTTCAGAGAACCCAACACATTTTTTTGAAAATACCCTGTGGTTAAAGAATAGTCAGATCACTCATTATGTATTAAAGACTAAATCCTTCATACGTTCCCATTTCTTACTTTCCCGTGATTCTTCAAACTCTTTCTCTTACCAGCTTTTAGTTGATTTAGATTAAGCCCTGTAACTAAAGCCAAAAATGAATTCTGCCTTCACGAGGGATTTTGTCATGCTGCCATTGTACCTTTCTGTCTCTCTAGGGCTCTTTATCAAAAGTTGCTTTATAAGTTGAGGGTTTTTTTAAACCTGCCCCTCATTTATCCCACTGAAATCCTCTGGCCCTGGGAGCATCTCTGGGATCCACATTCCCAACTCCATGGGACCTTCTCTGCAAAGGGCTCCAACTTCCATGAGCAACGATGGGCTTGAGATAAACTTCATTAAGTGTTTTGTGGTGACAATCAATCCCCAGTAGAACAAGAGATTAAAAATTGAAGTGCCTACCCTGCAATGCAGTTCCTTTCTCCTTCCTGGTCCCCGAGCTCTCGTGGATCACAGCGACAGGGATGGACTCACCCACAAACTCCAGGTCCCAAAAGCTGCTGGAACATCTCAGCAGTGAATTCTCAAAGCCATTGCTCTTCTCTTCCATCCTTCTCGTGCCTCTCCATGTTGTGTGCGACCAAAACATGATTTTATTTTAGGCTCCTTTCCATTTTTAGAAATAAATCAAACGAATGTTCCCTTTCGACAGCTCTAATTCACCCACATTGTTGCAGTGGAGCTTATTATCTCATTTACATTTTTAAAAGCTATTCAAAGTGTAGGATATCTGGGCTGGAAAGCAAAACATTTCATTTCTTTGTTCTCTGGCCAACACAAAGCACTTCCAAGGTCAGGTATGGTGTAGACATTCAACAGCAAACATGTTTACATGGCATTTGAAAGCCCGTTTAACTGAAAAAAAATATTGTAGAACAGTGATGCAAGTGAGCTTAGCACAGCTGACGGACAGAGATTCACTCTGGACCTGGAAAAATTTAACTAAATAAGTTTTGTTTTCCATTCGGGGAAAAAAAAAAGCCTCTGACACTTAAAAATTGGCCTGTTTTTTTATTTTTAATCCTTTTTTCTTCATCTCAGCCGCTGTTAATCATAAGCTCTGTTACACTTTGGGCAAAAAGTGGCACTTGGAAACTGTAGAGTAAAAACTGCATTTCTAAACAAAACAAAGTTTAAGTTTGCAAAAGAGATGTTCTGGAATGTACCTGTGTTAAGTCTGCTGTTGGTTTTAAGAGTTTTCCACGTGGCCAAAGCTCCAGGAACAGCCATCAGTGTTCCTGCTCTTACCATGGCTTGTGGAGCTTTCTGACAAGAGAATTTTCAGTGGGATTTTCAAAAAGTTGTATTATTTATAATATCCACTGTGATTCCTCCTAGAAAATTAAAACCTTGCTTACTTCTAATTCCTATTTTCAGAGCTAATCATATGCAGGAATCTACAGCAACCATGAGACGTTCATGTTGCTCTTTCTTTTTGGCACGACTTTGATCCCATTCTGTTTTTCTGGTTGTACTTTTTTTTCGGTCGTTGGGCTGACAGAAAAGCTGGAATAGCCAAATGAACACTAATTACTCATGGAATGTGTGCAATGCAGCAATAGTCCAAAAAGGGCCCAGTTTTAGAGGTATCTGTGATTGATCTGAGGAGTTAGTTGGGGGTTTTTGCCATTCCAACACAAAACCTGCCAACAGGGAGTTATGATGTGATTGGAAAAGTCTGTGGGCTCACAGAATATTCTGGTTTGGACAACTGGTGAATGGATGACTGTAAGACTTGATGGTTTGCTACGTTTACATGCCATAGTAAAAATACCTTATTTCTAAATTTAAGACATTTTCTGCTCTCATAATGAGCTCCAACACGTGTGCTCCATCCTGGCAGACACTATCTAGGGTAGGTGAACCTAACAAAGGCTGTGTTATCTGAATTTCCCAAATTAAATTACTTACAGATGCATTGCAAACCCCCAGATTGAAAGGAACCACTTGTTTTCTCCAGTGCAGGAAAGATTCGTTGTAAAGGAGAAAAGTAAAAATGGAGAAGTGAAGGAAGGAAAGATCAGGGCAGTGGTTCTCTTTGCCACCATGTGGTTGCTGTCAATTTGAGATCCTGTTTCATAGTCAGGACTTGCAGATTCCTGTGATGGGTGTGATATAAATCTGTTCTCTGTCACAAATGCATATATAAATATATAAATATTCATGTCTGTGCTGTCTCTTGACCATCTTCAAGTCCTGTGACAGAGTCAAACTTGTTCCTGAGCACGAGGGAAGGATGACTGATGTGTGGCAAGGTTTTCTCACTCCTTATTTTTCATCATCAGAAATTGATCCTGAAGTAGCAGGAGAAGAATGGTCACACTTTGTGGTTTGTCCAAAATGTGCTCTGGGAATGTTCCCAAGAGTCATCCTGGACTAGTTATATCTGGACATTTCGGGGTTATGAAAGTGTTGTTGTCAAATTAATTGGAATTTTGGTGATATTTCTTGACCCTGCTCCTACTGCGCTTCTACCCCGTGTGATCTGATCATTTTAGTTTTTAAATCCAAGTGTGCTCGCTTGTGTTTTAGCTCACAAGATCAGATGTACAAACAGAAAATAAAAAGCATGCAATTCACACGTAATTCCCACATAGGTTTCATTATATTAATGCAAATTCCTGGTACTGCAAGGCTTGTTGAGTACTGAAGATGAGTTATGTATTCAAAGGCTGCATTTCAACATTTCTCAGAGCTGTGGTAGCGTAAAAGTGCCTGGGCAGATTTGCCGTTCATGCTTGGGTCTGGTTACAATTTTTGGCATCAGAACATGTAATAGTCTTATAGCTGTAAGACTTTAAAGTTAATGCCTGGCATCACTTCAAAACAGCGTGCAAGATCTATCATAAGTAGTCCTCTTATCTTATCTCAATAGCAATTCTATCCTGTAAATTATTGGAGAGTACAGGATTTCAGTGCTATGGGAAAGAGCAAGGCTTTGGGGGTTGTTTTGTTCTGTTAAATCTTTGCACCACGAGTACTTTCAGTGATCCTGAGTTATGCGGGGGTCTTCTCCTTGGAGGAAGCAAACCTTCACCGTGTGGTTTGTTCTGCAGAGTCCGTGGGCTCCTTGGTCTCTCCTCTCAAGGGAGCCCCAGGGGCACCAGGGAAGGCTCAGGTTGGATATTAGGAAAGATTTCACAGAATCACAGAATATTCTGAGTTGGAAGGAACCCACAAGGATCATTGAGCTCAACTCTTATACACACCACTGCCTCCCTGTCGGGGAATCCATCACCGGTCTCCCGCATGAGGGGCAGGGACATTCACCTCTGTGCTAAAGTGGATTTTTTTTCTTCACAGAAAGCACTGGAACAGGCTGTCCAGGGCAGTGGTGGAGTCACCATTCGTGGGTATATTCAAAAAACAGATGTGACATTTAAAGATGAGGCTTGGTGGACATGGTGGGATTGGTCAAAGGTTGGCCTTGATGATCTTGGAGGTCTTTTCCAGACGTAATGATTCTGTGATCCTACGATTCAAGGCTGCACTACAGAAGGTCTCAGCTCAGCTGTTTCAAAAGCAGCCCTGGGGACTCCTTCAGTGGCATTTATAACAAATCTCCAGCATGAGCCCCTTCCCAGGTCCAGCCCTGCCTCTTTCAACTGATGGGTATCAATGCCCCGATTTCCTGCCATACAAAAGATAACTCAAAATATTCCCTTTCTGCAGCCACAGCCGCCTCTGTGCTGGTGTCAATCCCCCTCCACATTGTGCACTTTGCTTCGAGTCAGCACTTGTAGTTAACAATGCCTTTATTCAAGCTGACAACATCACTAAGCTCGCAGTAAATGTGTAAGTAAATGTTAAGCGTGTATTCAAACATCCAACAATGAGTAGGAAACTTTCAAAAAAAAAAGAAAAAAAGAAATCTTTGAAACTTTGTATTGTTTGTTTGGTGTGTATCTGTTAGAAATAACACAGACTATCAGTTCCTTGGGGCACCCTGTTCTTTTGTTAAGCATGTAACAAAAAGATCAAGGCCCTGAGTGACTGCCCTAATAAAAATAAATATATAAGGAGGACAATAATGACAAAATTAATTTGTCGATGCATTTTATGAGCTTGGTTTAGAAGTGATTACTTCTGGACTAAATAAAGATTGGATAGTTGTGGTGAAGTGACATGATCATAATACTCCTTTTATTTATTGCCATTTAGACTTCATTTGTGGATCAGATGCTCGGTTTGGCTGCAGGCAGGAGGGGGGAGCCCCTCGGCTCGGCGAGCATCCCATTTCAGGAATATGGAATGCATTTTCACTGGAAATTCCAGGCATTGTTTTCCAGAGAGAGGATTATTTTTCTGGCTTAAATGAAAAATGATTGGTACACTGCAAGGCTGTCCCTGTGAAGCACAGGTTGTACAAATAAGACGACAACAAAACTCTGAGACATTTGCAAAGGCAAATGTTGCAATTGCAAATCTATTTGCATTTGCCTCCCAATCTTTGAGGGTGTTTATTACATTTGTAGAATGTGATAAATACTTTTAAGTTATAATAAAATAGAACTATTAAGATGTAACTGTTCAATCATGGCTCCTACCTGTAGCTCTGCCCAGCGAGTGGCCAAAGTGGCACCGAGTCCAGCTGGGAGCTCACCCTCAGTGCACCACTTTGTTAATCAGCTCGTGGAACCACACGCCCTGTGAGTTCTCCTGCCATCCCGTGTTCCTCACGTGTGTTTTGCATCCCTTGCTGTTGTTCCAGGCCTTGCAGATCAAGCTGGAGAATTCCCAGAGCCGGGTGAACGCGATGGAGCGGCTGCTGCAGCGCCAGGAGCTCCGGGCCCAGGAGCAGGTACTGGGCACTGTCCCCTCCCCGTCCCCTTCCCTTGGGCAAGGAGGTTCTGTGCTTAAAAATAATACCTTCCTTCAAAGCAAAAGCCCATCTTTTCCTGCAGAATTTTCAGCCAGCTTTCTATTCTGTTTCGTTGGTAATAAAAGAGAAATAAACTGTCTGAACCCTTCAGGCAAATACTTATCTGCAGCTCTCTGTTGCAAGTTGGTATTTCAGCTATTCTGGCTGTTAACTGCTGCATTTATTTGGAGCTGACTCTTTTCAACTGACTGGGCTCTTTTAACAGAGGTTTCTGGGACTATTGGAACCTGTTGTTTAATGGTTTGTATGAAAAGAATTATAATTGGACAGTAACTGAGCTAAAAATAATCTTTATTCCTGATCTTTTGCATTCATTGTCCTAACATGTTGTCTGTAAATAATTTCACATGATTAATAGTGCTGAAATTTTTCTGGACCCTTCCAGTGAAATCAGAGATTTAGTGTGCTTCGAGCAAAATGGTGCATGTTGTTTACAGAATAGTTTTGGAACAGAGAGTCAGTGATCTGCATTCAAATCAGATTAAATTGAAATATTCAGGAAAATACACAGGTGATGAATATCTGAATCACACAGGAATTTATAGATTTCTAATACAAACCAGGTTTTGCAGCGTTTGAGAACCTGTGGTGCTGAGTAAACAGTATCTGTAACATAAAGGATTTCTAACTCCATACGTACAAGAATAATAAGCTGAGGTGGTTGCAGAAGATTAATAATCATTAGTTTCAAATATTTTTTCCTCAGTTGTTGTTGCACTGTACTTGCACATGGGAATTCTCTTGCACCCTTGGTGTTTACATTCATGTGTTTCCGGAGTGCTGGTGATTAACTGTTGCATTCTCTTCCCCCTCTGCCTCCCAAATCCAGATGTTGGGCCAGGTTCATCCTTAGCTGATGCAACAGGTGATGATCTCAAAGGTCTTTTCCAACCTGGTTGATTCTGTGATTCTGTAGTGAGTGAGCTGGCCTACAAATCCTTGCATTGTGGCTTCAGACTCTCCCGGAAAAGGACAATTAACTCTCTAAGGGATGGTTGTCCCTCCCAGGGAACAACCCTGGCTGCACACTATGAGCGACATCCTCTTCCAAATACCTTCTTTTTTTTTTATGTTCTTCCTTAGTCTTTGCCCCGCCATTTTGGGTTTTTTGTTGTGACCTATTTTGAGAGAAGATGAAACAAACCAAAAAAAAGACTCGTGAAACACAGAGGTTGCAGGCTGCACATGCAGATTCACCGGATGGTCCCCTCCTTCTGCCTTCAAGGTTTTCTCATCCATCTGGTTCAGATCAGCCTACAGAACTATCCTGTCCACACTAAGTTAATGAAGGACGAGCTCAGCCAGTATCATCTTGTTCCCCAGTATAACAGAAGTGTTATTTAAATTACAGTTTGCTGCCCATCTTTGAGCTTTCCCTGTCAGGTTGTGTTGGCAATGCTCCTGTCCAAGCTCCTCAATGGTCTTGGCTCTGCCATCCATCCTTTGGGACCTGCTGGAGCAGCTGGAGCTCTGAGAGTGTGTTTGCTCTGTTTTGCCGGCGAACATTCTGAAAGTTGTCAGTGTGTCTTCCCTGTGACCGGTTAATTCATTAGTTCTGCTTGTCTCTCCAGAAGTAAAATGCAAAAATGACAGCTCTGACAGGTTTCCAGTGATTATGTTTGGCCAGATAACCTGCAAACATGTTCATCAAGTGTTAACAGTAGTTAACGACTCGTCAGCCGATCAGGGGGTTGAAATACTCAAGGCAGTGACTCGCTTTCTGCTTTTACCAAATACTGTCTGAACCAGAACTGCACAAAACACAAGATCTGTGCTGGCACTCTTACAAAAGCCGCTTTCCCGAGCTTTTACATGTCCATTAATAAGGAGGAAAGAGGGTTAAAGAGCTTCTGGTTTTCATTAAAAGGAAAAATCTCGTGTTTTGATTCTATAACAACAACAAACAAATGAATGAGACATGAAAAAACATTTTGTTGTGCTTTTAATTAAAAATAAAAAGCTGTTTCTCGTTATGGCTTGTTGGGTGGTATCTTAGGGCTCCATGTTGGCCGTTTTCTTCAGTGCAATGTCCTTATAACTCCTGAGTCTCTAAGAATGACTGACAGAGTTGCAGAGCTTTAACTCTTTGTTACAGTGACCCTCTGGTGATTGCACGGACTTAACCTTTCATTATTATAATTGTCCAGAGAGACAGAGACAAACTATCCCATAAATAAAGGGAAGAAAATACACTGGACTCTGTCTGTGAGCCCTGAGCTGTCTAGGGCTGAGTGTGGCACTGCAGCTGGAGAGGAGCTGTTGTTTTTAGGGAGCTTTTCCATTCCCATTCTTCTCGTTCTTCGATGAACTTGTGTTTGCTCGTGTTTACTTTTTTATCCCCCTTTCTAGGTGAGCAGATGCCATCCCATTGTATCTGTATTGTGTCACCTGTGGTGGCTTCCAATCACATTTGTCAAAAGTGCTGAGGACTTCTCCCACGTTGACTGGCCTAAATAATTTATATCTTTGATGTAAAGGTTGTCCTGACTCTCTCCTGGTTTTGCAGGACTGTTATCCATATGTTAAATAATGCTACACTTCAAGATTGGAGTCTCAGAGTTGCTTCGTGTTGTTTCATGTCAAAATGTTGGATGTTTCCTTCAAAATTTAGATGTCAACCTCCTTGAGGCATATATAATTGTATTCATGGCAAGTGGCAAACTGGCAGTAAATGAAGTGTAACTCATATTTTAAATATATATGTGAGGGGATTTTGTTGTGGGTTTGGTTTTTTTTTTTTTTAATATATACAGTCCCAAGGCACTTAAAGCAGCCTGGGAAGTTTTCTAGGAAATTTGGGTGTGTCTAAACCATTTCCTTGCAAAGCAGCACAGAAGTTTCTTATATCTCAGTCCTACATAACTCTGGGTATCAGCTTCCTGTCAAGTGATCCCATTCAGGCTGTGTTCCTGTATCATGTCCTCTTGGGGTGAGTGTGTCCCTTGGCTCTCCCTGATACGTGTCTGGATCTAATGTGAGACAAGATTTCCAACAGAAATATCTTTCATCCTACTAAAAATGTTTCTCTTAAGTCGTGTGGCTTTGTGCATTTGTCAGTCATGGTTAAAAAATCTCAGTTGTTCATACAGGAGGCTTTACATCCTGTGAATGTGTAATTACAAATGATGCACATCACTGAGAGCTTAGGCATGTCCTTAAAGAGTCCAGGAATTCAGGCATGGGCAACAAATTTTGCTGAATTGGGGCCTGTACAAAAATTAATGGTAGTGGTCTTTTTGCTTTATTACCTAGATTTCTTTAACATACCTAATTGCATTTTAAATTCCTTTTTTTGTTCCCCAAGGGTAAACACCCCAACTCGGTTTACTAAGTAGCTCCAGGAATCTCTCTTTTGAGAAATACACACAAGAATTTTCTCAGAAAAACTCCTTTTATCCCTTGTTCTAATGTTTTAGCTATGGGAATGGATTGAGTATGATGTAAAATTAGAGATAATAGAGGGGGAAAAGCTCCTTGTGTTTGCAAACAACTGAAGTAGCAACACTATAGAAACTCACACCACAGGGATACTCCTCCAAGCAGTCAAGTCTTAAATTGTCTTAAAGGAGAGAGATTCTCTGAGACAGAAAATCAATTATGTTTAATTCATTAATATTGCCAAGGAAATGAAGGAGCAATGGAAATTTCCAGCCTTTTAATTTCTTTTTCCTCAAGTAGATTATAAAACAGGGAGAAAGGAGTTATCTGAATGAGGGTGTTGTAGAAGCATTTGGCATAAAATGGAACAGCTTAGTTTAAGTGGATTTCACTCGTGTTCAAATGAAAACAGGAGTGATAATTGTAAGAGAGCCACGATTCAAAAGCATTCAGCCAGTTTTAATTTTTAATGTTCATTATCCTGACTTGCTCGATTTTTCGTGACTGCTGGATATTTACCACATTCAGCCCAACGTCCTGTTTCCATGCCAACTAAATATATTTGTTCTCAGATGAATGCTGTGATGCATCCTGCTGAAATTTTAGTTGCTGTGTAGCACAGGGAACTTCTAACGTTTGCCACACCTTTTCCTTGCTGGGAATAGTGCTGCTGCCAGTGGATTTGTGAGCAAGGAATCAGTGAGACACAGATGAGCAACAGACGCTGATGTCCATGGTATGAGTCCCAAGTAGTTCTTAATATGATGGCTGGAACACTTGAGTAATATTATCCTATTAGTTTAGGGCTTTGGGTCCATATTCTTTTTCAGAAACATTCTCTAGTGGAATTTGTCCCTGCCCATGGCAGGAGGATTGGAACGAGATGATCCTTAATGTCCCTTTCAACCCAAACCATTCTGTGATTTTTATTTTTAAAGGTATCACAGAGTCTTTTATGCCTTCAGATGGCAATCTGGGGCCCCTGCCTTGAATTCTGGGACTGTCTCAAAGTGTTTTCTTTCTCAGGTCATGTTACAGTCACACAAAATCAGGCAAATAAGCTCCAGGTCAGGTAGTTAAAAATCCAGGTTGGCTTTGTGTCCAGCTGCAGGTGAGGAGGACGGAGGCAGCCTTTGTTTCTCCAAGCTGAAGAACTTTTGGGAAACTGAGTAACCAAACAGTCATGGACTGGAGGTGGTGATGAAGTTCTTGCTTGCTTGAAGCCACATTATTGAAACACTTCCAAAATTTCTCCCCCAGAGACGCATTTCTGCCCCCACAGAAGTGGGAAGCTCAGTGTGGCTGTGGATGATCTGAACCACACCAGTGATTCATGGGGAGTGGCCCTTGTGCTTCTGGGGCCGTGGGGAGGAGAGTGAGAACCTGAAAGGAATTTCCACTGTGACTTTCAAGAAGAGCAACACCAACTCTTGTCACATTGAAGTAGTTTCTGCAGTTGTGACCAGCTTGAATTGGAGAGGATGGATTTGAAGAGCGTTTGTTTTCCTGCAGTTCTGGGAGGCTGAGGAGGGACCTTCTGTCATGTCCATCCATCGATCTGCTGACACCCCCAGCAGTGGGGTCAGGAGGGACCTGTGTGCTTCAGCTGCTTTCCTCCCATTAAACATTTCATATATTGTGAAAAAATGTAAGAGACCAACAGTTAGAGGAACGTAGCTCCCCTTAGGCTGGCACCTGAAAATCAGATGGTTCCACATCTGCACAATACAAGATTTCTAACTACTTGTGGTGGAAAGATTTCAGATTTAAAACATTTCTCTTGAAGATGATGGAGAGCCACAGAGAAGCAGTGAAGGGTTCGATGTGAGTGGGAGCTGCTCAGGCTGTTTGGGGCGCACAGGTCACAGCATCCAGTTCTCAGGGTGTTCTTAGTCTGTTGTCAGTGGCTGATGGGGAAGCATCAGACTGATCCTGGTTACATCTCTGAAGGGACCTTTCATGGAAATAGGCAATGTTGACTTCATAGAATGGTTTGGATTGGACAGGACCTTAAAAGACCATCCAGTTCCTTGCCATGGGCATGGAGACCTTCCACTAGACCAGGCTGCTCAAAGACCCATCCAACCTGGCCTTGAACATTTCCAGGCATGTGGCATTAGGAATTTAGGTACCATGAAATCACCACAGACATTTGGAGCCCAATTCTACCACTTTTTAACATTGGTTCGTGTCTACCATATACACAATCCCATTGATCTATTAATTAATCACTTTGATCTATTCATTAATCATTTTGATACGCCCAGTTTTTAATTCAGAGTGGGATTATTGGAATAAATCATAACTTTATATTTTGTACAGCATTGTCTTTAATGGCCAACTAGGGAAGGAAAGAGAACCAAAATGGATATAGTAAATTATTCTGTATAGCGTGAACTTTCAGATTAGCAGAAGGAGATAGAAGCTGAGATTCAAGCACAGAAAAACAGCTTTGCAGGTGGGATTTGAAAGGAGCTGGAAATCAATGAAGTTGAAAGTTCCCAGGAGCTCCATATGGCAGGAACTGCGGGAGAGAAGGCTCTCACCAACTGTGCAACTGTCAGAGGAAAAAGAGTGGAGGATGATGGTGTACGTGTGAAAGTCAGTGATCAAATGTTGGCTTTGGTAATCAGACACAACTGGAAAATACACAAATATACACCTACTTTATAGAACAGAATGAATTATTGGAATGAGGTGGCCAGCTGGAGAAAGACAGCAAACAGAAAGTGTGGAACAACTGGTTACAAGGAAAAAGAGAATTGTTACCAAAAGAGAGTAGAAACATATGCCAGTGTGCAGGAATTAGAGAGCATTTTTAAATGTCATTTTTCTTGCTCTTTGTCTTAAACAAGTAGAGAATGAGAAAGGGATATTTCTTTTAAGAGAGCAGCATCTCATTTTAGAGTGTCTGTGGTTTGCTTGCATATTGCCAGTTAAGATAATTTTGTTCACTCAGAAGTGGTAAAGTAGGATTACAAGGGACAGAGGTGCTGGTACTTAAAGCAGGGAATTAAAAGAAATGGGAATGGATGGAGGAACAGGTGGGTGACAGAAGAGCAGAGCAGAGATACCTCACCTCCAGAGCAGGCTCTCAGTGATCCCTGAACTGTCCTGTTTTCTTTTTCCAGGTGATGGGGGCCTGGGTGGAGCTAAAAAGGACAAGAAAAGACCAGTTGTATGCTGAACTTCACCTTCATTTAAATTCTAAAGTATTATTTTGTTCTCACTTTAATCAGCTGTGGTGTCTCCTACCCTGCCCAAAAGCTGGGCAGGCTCTTCCCAGTGCTGATTCTTGGCAAACCTGGCAGCTGGCTTTCCAGTTGAGAGGCTGACTGAATTTTTGTTCTTGGAAATGGTGATCGTAAAAGTAACTTCTGGTTGTCACCCACCAAGATTTCCTTGTTCACACAATCAGTGTGGAAATACTGAGCCTGATCCTGCTGCTGCTGAGCTGGGAGAGCTCTCACTGGCGTTGGTGGGCACTCAGCACCTCCTGTAGCAGGCACTGGCACCTTCCCACCCTGGATAGGAAGGATTATATGGAAGGGGACACATGCTGGAATGTCCGACTGAAATACAGAAATGTGTTCCAGTGGTGGTGTCAGAGATGCTTTATTTTAGAGGCAATTATCCTGATAGTGCCTTAAGAATCGACAGAGCCAGAAATTAACCCCATGTGTTGGACTCAGTGATCCCTGTGGGTCCCTTCCAACTCAGAATATTCTGTGGTTCTGTGTTTTCAGCTTTGGTCCAGCAGCACTGGAAAGCAGCTGGGCTGGTTTAGGTTTGGTTCCTGAGGGTCACGGGGTGTCAGTGGTGTGTCCCCCTCGCCCCGTGGAGGGGAAAACCCTCCAGCTGCAACTCCGACCTCGTGGGCCAATGAACCAACAGCCCTGACAAGAGCTGAGGGAAACAGAGCTCGGGGAACAAAGATGGCATCGGCCTTGAGTCATCTGGAGGGAGAAGAAAATAAGCCCAGGATCTTCCAAATCCCAGCTGGAACAATAGCAGAGCCCTGGAGATGGGGAGGCTGAGAGAACAGCGTGCATTTTCTAGCCACAACATTCCTGGTTGCTCCATGGTGTTGACAGTGAAAGCTTTTATTCCTCTCCAACTCGCCTAATCCCAAAAATGCTGTTCTTGCCATATGCAGCCCACTGGTGGGTTTTTTTGCCTGCCTTCCCTTCCTTTGCAGCTATGAATTATATGGACTCGGATTGCTTAACTACAAACAGAGGATTTTCCAGGTGGGAGATCGTGGTTAAGAAAAGAAAGATATCGAAATACAAGCCACTGAAGTAATAAGGCCATTTGGATGCAGGTTGGGAAACAAAAAGAAAAAAATACTTGGAGCTCGGAGCTCGGCAGGGCTGGAGGTCCCCTGGGTTAGTGAAACAACAAGGCAAAAATGTTTTGGAGGCTCAGATGGTTTAGGAGCTAAAGACAGACAAACAAAGAGGATGGCTATGCCACCAATTCATGTTTTATTGGAACTGTCAGGACAGGGGAGGTGCTCCAGCAGTGTTTTCTCTGTGGAGAGCAACATGGTGTTCACTTGACAGAATGACTTGCTCAGCTGATCTTGCTCGGTTACTGTTTTCAGCTGAGCCAAATTCATGGGATTTATGGTGTTCATTACTTTGCTTAAGAACTTGAGAACATTTGTATCAAATTGCATTCTACGTCTCTAAATCTGGAAGAACCATATTTCAGCGTCCATTGCACAGTAAGGGTCGAAGTTCCCACTGCCTGAAACAAGAGAGGATGTGGCCTGAAAACCAGCAGTTCCTCGTGTTTGATGATTATCTGAAAAGACAAATGTTCAGACCTCGCTCTTCATTGAAATCATTGAATTCCTCATTAGGAAAAATTGTTTTCAGAGCGTTTCGAGCTCCAGTTAAATTGAAACAGAAACTGAAGAGGTCTGAAATTTAAGGAAATTGGCAGTTTGGGTTGGTTTGGTTCCTGAGTTATGGACATTGCCCAGAGTGCCCCAGGCCAGCTGAGGGAGGAAGGGGCACATCTGGACTCCCAGAGGTTTTGTAGGAGTGGAGCTGTTCTCACTGAGACTTCAGGAGGGCTGAGAAGCAAAGGAGGAGTCCCTGCAATTAAGGAGGACACAAACAAGCAGTGATTAATCATTCTTTGAGATTTTTGCTGGGGTTTTTGGTGGTTTTGTTTTTGGTGTTGTTGATTAGGGTTGGGGTTTGCGTTTGTTGGGGTTTTTTTAATTGGGATAGTATTGTAATAATTTGTCCTTCACTTGCCCTTTTCAAAGTGCCTTCAGAAAATCCCTTCAGCAGCCTTCACCTCACCTGAATGAAGCTGATCTAAGCAATATTATTAGTATTATTAATATTATCATTACCTTCATTTAGAAGGGGGAGACTTTATTGTGAGATTAAATTATTTGCCTGAGGCTGAGGGAGTTGTTTTTACTTTTTTGATACCCTAACCTGTTTCCAGATTTATTAACAGCAGATCTTTTATGTCTTCATTCATGTGTGTTGCAGAACAGATGCATAACCTTTTTAAGGCGTTTTCTCTTTTAAATAGCATATTATTGTTTAAATAATGAGAGAGACAGGAAATTACTTTTCTCGTCTTAGTCACCCTGAGACGTGGAGAAAATTTGATAACAATTAAACGGTCCTAATTATGCCTTTTGGTCACTATCCTAGTATTTCCTGGCACATGTGGAATTATTATCCTTCGTAAATATTATAAACAGGCAGAAATTAAGATACTAAAAAACCCGCAACGCCTGAGTTAAGTGAGCTGCCTTTTGATTCTTATCTGACATAAACACAATGTTAACTTCATGCCCTTCAAGACAAGATTTATTTATTTTAAAAGAACTTGAACAACTCCTCTGTAGTCCCTTCATTTGCTTTGGCAGTGTTTACTTCAGTTTCTTTTGCAGTTTCCTCATGTTCCTCTGGTTCAGATAAAGTCATTTACAGCTGGGAAATCTGGAGAAGATTCCATTTGCTCGAGGGGGTTGAAGTTTTGATTTTTTTCTTTTATTTTTTTTTTTTAATGAGATGAGGATCGTGCAGCAGGGCCAGCGAATTCTGGGTGATGAACTCGGCATCACAGAGCTCTTGGATGTGCACAGGGAAGAAGTGTCTGTGAGGAACCTGAGTAGGATCTGGTGAAGGAGAAGGAAGAGACACGGAATATCCTCTGCTTTGCAGGCTGTTGGCAGCACATGTTAAAGGCATCTGGTCATACTGAAGATACTATTTTTCTTCTGGATGTTCTTAAGTTGTTTCTTTCAGAAAGGAAAGAGAGAGTGGAGCACAGGGAGGTGCCAATGGGGCTCGTCCCCAGTGGGTCCTGTACTCCCGCCTGCATCTAACCCTGTCCCACAAACATCCCTCTGAGGCTTTTAGCCACGATGGGTGGCTGCAGAACTGAGCTGTGCCACCTGAAGACTCCTTGAAGTAGTAAAGTTAAAACTCATCTTGCACTGGGCTCATCTTGCCCATGGCAGTGGCTGCCACCATCCCTGGAGAGGTTTCAGGTGTGTGGATGTGGTGCTGAGGGACGTGGCCTCGGCAGTGTTGAGTCAATGGTTGCGTTTGATCTTAAAGGCTTTTTCCAACCTGAACAACTCCATGATTCTACAGATAAGCGCCAGGCCAGGCCTGAGAGCTTGGTTTGGAAAGCTCAGGTTTGGATGTTTCTCTTCTGGGCATCAAACCCAACTTTTATCTCTTTGAGAATGGTCAGAGCCCGACTATGGCACAATCTCATTGTAGTCTGTGAAATTACAACTCCCCTGCTTTTGGCAGCACTTTGTATAATTCTATGAATGTTTGTCTCTTCTTTTTTTCCTAATTTATCGTGTGACTAAGCACACAGGAGCTCCGTGTGGCAGCTTCAGCTTTCCCTTGTTTCTGCTGACACCAAAGATGATTGATGGCAAAACTCTAAACCTCATATGTTAGCCACCAACCTGAATAAACAAAGACCAGTGTGGCAGCTTAATATTAAAAGCTATAAAACCTTCCTGGGGGTTCATGGATTAAATCAACTCACCAAAATGAATTTTTTTTTGTTAAAAAAAAAAAGCTTTCTCAGGACTGAAGAAAAACGACCATGAGAGTAAATGAAATAGAGCCATCCTCATCCAGCAGACTAAAGCCCTCCTGAGGGCTGAAGAATTGCAATTTTAAACATCCCTCAAGAGTGCAAGAGGAGACACGGTATTTGTGGATCCTAGGGAGGCAGCTTGAGGCTATAAAAGAACAAAAAAGCCTTTAAGGCACACACACAAAAAATATCCCTGCAGACATAGCTTTCATTGGTCAAAAATAAGTGTTAAAAAATAAAAACCTTCCGCCATTAAAGTGAGTATCCATCAGCCCACTCGGTGTTACCCTGCAGTTGTAAGAAGTGATTTAGACTTTTTCCATGCACTATTTTAATCTCTTGGGTCAATAAACCGTGATAATAACTTCAGCCAAAAATATCAGCAGGTTGTTTACCATAACATGGCAGGAAACAGCTGGGAACTTATTTTCATCTTATTGTGATGCAATGACTGGTGAGCACAGCTGAAAGCACCACGTTTTGTCCTCTCAGACCAACTGGAGTTGTATCCAAAAGGATGCCAAAAAAAAAGGTGTGTGTCTTCTTTCTGAAACAGAGCAAGGAATCAGCCCAAGCTCTGCTGCAGCGACCAGGCCTGATCCTCATTTTCCTTCTCCACTTTCAGCCAACCTCTTAATAAATGTCTATATTTCAAAGCACAGGACATATTTCTCCCTGAAACACCTTTGTCAAAAGGGACTAATCCCTTTGCTGCTTTGCAAGGGATTAGATTGCTATTAGATTTAATAGCAAACATTACCAGCATTGTGAAAGCACACATTTAGAGGACAATTGCAGATTAATCTATTAAAACCAGTGACCTGGTTGCAAGAAGACTGTTGCACAATTAGAACATTACTATTTCCCTCACAGAGCTGCATTAATTTATTTTTTTTTTGCATCTCCATCTTGGCCAGGTGATCATGCAGATCCTCTTACACATGAAATAGATCTTTGTTATTCAAAATTGAGGAAATAAAAGCATTTTGCTGCTCTCGCTGCCTGTTTCTGGCCTCGTCTCACCACGAATAAGTGGAACATGTTGAATCAACTGAAGTATATGTTTCTGCTCTATCAAGGTCCCCACCCAAATGAGCTGTTGGCTCAGAAAATATTTATCCTGGCAAAGCACCTATGCATAACTTTGGAAGCCTTGATAGAAATAGTAGCATAAATTTATTGGTGTAGCTTTCAAAAATGTAAATTTTGATCGCTGGCTTATAGACAAGCAGAGTTCAAACAAGGTTTCCCATCTCACCTCTTGGGTTTTATTCCCCCCCCCTTTAGATTTGCATAGTGGCATCACTTCCTGGCAGTTCCCAAGGAAAGCCTCTAATTGCCCGATTTGCATAAAGATTTGGGGATTTATCTGTGTGTGTCGGGGATGACTCACGGGGGAGAATTTTCCTACCGTTTCATCAAGCTCGTTTGATTCCTTTTGTATTGATGACAGTGTGGTGCATAATGCAGGTTTGGGCACGGGCTGCTTTTCCTGTGAGATGGTGGCTGGTGGTGAACTGGGTTTTCTCACGTGTGGGAGCACGTGTGGACCTGGAACTCCTGGAAGGCTGAGGTTTGGATTTGTGGTTGCAATGGTAGATTTTGGTTTTGGTGTGTAAACCACGGGGGAAAAAAAACCCCAACAACTTGATTTGAAAGTTCAAGATATAATTTTATGAGTTAATCTGATATTGCGTGGCTTTGATCGTCTATTTACATATTCAGCTGTTGATCCAGAAAAACACCCAAGTCCTTGCTTAATTGGAATTAAGCAGTTAATCGTATTGGAAGTTAAGGAGAGATGTGAGGCCCTGATTCAGCCAAGAACCAACGTGTGTGAGCGTGTCCTGCATGAGGGACTGACCTGAACCAGACTCTCTGTATTTGTCCTGGGTCAAGACTCAGCAAATCCAACCGGAGAGATCCAAAGCACAGCCCTTCCATCTGACACTGCTCTGTGACTCTGCTATTTGCTCAGCATCTGTTCCATAATGTTGTGAAATGAAATATCCTCCTGGTTTTGGGGGGAACATCTGCTCTTGTCACAGGTCTGAGATGCTCAGATCTGGTTGTTGAAAGTCCTGGAGGAAGACACAAAGTGCAATGGAAAATAGCTGTGTGATGAATAGTAAAAAATAAGTCCTTAAAAACTCCTAGAGGTTGAGAACTTTTGTAAAAAATGTATTTTTTGAAACAGTAATGAACCTTGTCCAAGGAAACGAGGGACAAATGTCACTCCAGTGACCTGGTTCAGATCCCACCAAAGGCAAAACCACTTCTATCAATGTTCAAGCTGTGTAACTGTTCATAGACTGTATGTCTGTGTAAATACTCAATTAGGATGGGTTTAAGAATGATTATTGCCTCTAAAGACCATGTCCCACCTAATGCTTTACTGTTTCTTTTTCGCTTTTTCCCTCTCCATATATTTTTGTTCTCATGTTTCCTTTTTCCTTCCTTTGTCTTTTTTACCTCTTTTGCTCTTTACAGGTCTTGGCTGATCTTTCTTCCCTCTCCTTCCCTCTCCCTTGATAGCACAATTTTGTGTTTACTTGGACTCCAGTTGGGGCAAAAGGAGCAAAAAAAATGGTTCTCTTCAGAATCTAAGAGCACATCTATATAAAAGTTATCTTTGTTCTCTTCTAGTTGCTCTTTGTAAGAGAAGGATATGAAGAAGCTCTGAGAGGAATGATGCCAGCATCTTTAAAGAAAGAACTTGAAGACACCATTGTATCTTTAAAATCCCAGGTAAATTCTTACCATTTATCTCCAGTGGAGTGGATGTAAACCAGCTCTTCTATACAGGAAGTTATAAAATTTGGCCATAAATACTGAATAAGTCTCAGAATCAAATTACAGCGGCACTCACATGCTTCTTACACCGTCATTTTTCACAAGGCCTTTCTCCTCCAGTTTTCTCACCTTGAGATGAGGGCTACCATGTTGGATCTTTTTATCCCAATTTTTTTTCCCCAGGAAAAATTGTGCTATATTCAATATAAGGTTTTTTTTCCCTCAGTCTTTCAAATACAGCACACAGTTGTCTCTCATTTTCCTTACCCTGTTTCTCGTGCAGGAATCATTGAGCTGTTGCCTATTAAGGGTGCAGAAGAGGATTAGGAATAATTTTATTTTCTTTGCAGCCTATATAATAAAGCAAATGGGATGTTTCTTTTAATGTATTAGTCCAAATGTTCATTGTGGTATTTCTGCGTTTTCCTGTATAAAGAGGCTCTAATAGATGCCTGTGATGTTCTGCCTTTAATACTGCAAACCAAATATTGCAGAATCAGTATGATTTATATGAAATAGACTATTAAATTGGCTAATAGGAATATCCAAATGTCATTGGAAATAGGGAACAGCTGATTAATTGGGTGTGTTTCTTGCACATCGTTCCCACAGAAGTCATTTGGTGCTTTTCTATTCATTGTATTGAGAGCTGGAAGAAAATCAAATACCACCATTGCCTGAACTCACACATGGCAGTGAAGAAGGGTGGTCATGGCTGT
Organism: Pitta sordida; assembly: GCA_013390025.1. Taxonomy (NCBI): domain Eukaryota; kingdom Metazoa; phylum Chordata; class Aves; order Passeriformes; family Pittidae; genus Pitta; species Pitta sordida. The sequence goes on along the minus strand of WEKX01014570.1, from coordinate 868,169 downwards.
GGAATAATGGGAATCCAAGGCAAACACTGTCGGGGTTTGCAGGGCCGTGTTGGGAAGGATCTGGGATCTGTCCTGGCTGAAGGTGCAGAGCTGGTGACTCAGAGCTGTGGGAAGAGCAGAGCCCTGAGGACACAGAGTACGAGTTTGGGCTCAGTAACACCACAGGCCTTACACCAATTTTCAGGACCATTCGAGAAATTATTGCTCTACAAACTCTCCTTTTCTCTTTCTTGTGCAGTCTCTCTCTCTCTGGAGATGGTTGATAATTTATATTTGGGCTTTTCTTTCCCCCCTCTTTTTCTTTTTCTCTTTGTGTAGCACGTTTTGCTCTGCATGAGACACTTCCCCTGGCAAAGGGCACCTTCAATGGGAGTGGGAAATTTTCATAATGGAAACTCACATTTCCCTGTGCAAGTAGTGACAGAACCTCAACCCTCTGGTTATAAACACTCTGCTTCCACCTCAAGGGATCCCTGATGCAAGTGATGCTCTTTCTGATTTAAATACTTGTGGGCAATAAAGAGTTAAGGGTCCACAGGGCAAATCTATTTCCAGTTGATAGCAAAAAGCTATTTTTAAAGACTCTTAAAAATACTATTAGCACTGCCTGGTAGGAAACATTACTCTGAACTAATATAAGAACACCACACCTTTCAATGAGTTAAAAAAAGGTGGAATCTGATATCCACCTGCAGGGCTTCTGTGAGAGCAGCAGCAACAGCATTTCAAAGGAGTAAAAGTAAAACTCCACACATGAAAACCTGGGTGCCCTCCCAGAAATTCGTGGCTGCTGGCTGTGTTTCCAGAGCACACAGACCACTCAGGGAGCTGGGCTCTCTGAAGCACAGGTGTCCTGCTCTTTGAAAATTGTTGAAATTCCTGTTGGGAAACATCAGACAAGGAGGGCAGTGGAATCTCTGCACCTGTCAGGATTATTTATTGTTGGAGGAGGATGAAGAGGATAGGCTGGGTAAAAAGCACCGATCAGGGATAAAAATAAACAACAACAACAAAAGAAAATACTCGAGGCTTGGGTAAAGTTTTCTGCAAATGTTGCTAAATATAAAGGCCTCTGCCTGATTGTCTGCTCTTGGTGGGATGTCCAACAGTGGATTAATAAACATGAATTTTCCTACACTCGAAGAACATGGGAGAACCTTCATCACAAGAGCAGAAGGGCGAGGAGCAGAGAATAGGCAACACATGGGAGCTTCGAGGAGAACTGGAGCTTCCAAGCCTTTGGAAAACCCATATGGTACCACCAGCTGAGTTTAACAACTGCCTTGATTCTGTTCCTAAAGGAGCAGAGCGTGGGCAGCTGGAGCAGCACCAGGGAAGGTGTGATCACAGTCTTCTATCGAGTATCAATTCCCCCATTCAGCTGAAGTGTTACTGCATTTTACTGAGGCAGGAAAGACCAGAAAAAACCCTTTTATGAAATGAGCACAAATATATTATTTGGAATTCTGTAGCCTGTTTTCATGTGGGATGTATTTTACAGGTGAGTTCTCTGCAGAAGAGAATCCTCCAGCGAGACCAGACGCCTGACACGCCAAAAAGTACGGGATTATCTTGGAACAATTTGTACCATTTCACACCTGTAGATCCCCAGTTCTTGAAGTTTTACGGCTTCATTACAACACTCCAATATGACTGCAGTTTTAAAAGAGCCTTATTTTCAGTAAACAAGCATCTGAGCATTTTTCCCAGTGCTTAGTCAGGACTATTAGGGCAAGATTAGAGAACATGCAGGTGCATTACAAGTCTGGGCTTTGCCTCCACGTTCGTGATGAGGCAGTGGCTCAGTGCACAGCTGCAGCTCTGTGGTGATGCCACCTCCTTTTAAGATAGAAAACAATGATGCAATGCATAATATTACAGATCACATCTTCAAAGTGCCGGATCTCCACGAGCCTGAGCTTTTTTTTTCCAAGGTTTACACCCTCCAATATAAATGAGGGCAAGTGCTGCAGCCATAAAAAGCCTTGCTGTGCCTTTAGAGTAAGTGATTCACTTGGAGAGGTGAGTACAAGGAAACGTCCCAGGAAAGCCACCCCACCTTTATTGTATTTATAGGCTCTGATGGTATTTCATAGCTCACATGAGAGTTTCTGCAGTTGAGAGTGTGTACTTGTAAAAATAGGCTAAACATTTGTAAGCTGTTTTAAAAACTGGGGAAATTTCACACTGAGAAAGTTGTCTGAAAATACTGATCCTAAAACTAATTGTTAACAGGAATTAGCTAAAGCTGGAAATGGAAAATGCCATAGATTCTTGCTAGTAAGTGTAGGTAACTTTGTTAGATAAATATAAAGCTCCAGGCCTGCTGCCCACTGGCCCCAACGCTGCTTTCAGCCTGTTGTGTTTTTGTAATAAAAATAATAAGATGTAACTAACGAGAATCTCTTCCTTTTCAGGTGGCTGCTGAAGCAGAGGGATCTCCTTGATTGCCAAATGGACTCCTTTGAATAGGTTTGAAGATTTGGCTCATATTCATTGCTCGTGCCAGCATGGGTTTTGTTGTATCTTCCCTCCATTATTTTTTTATTGTTGTTTTATCACAGACTTTATTTTTTGATGTGCTGTTTGACTCCATGCTGAGCTTGCTTACCGAGCGAGTAGACTCTGCACTACTACTTTATTATTTATTATTACTTCCCAATACCATTCTTTTCACTTTTAAACATGAAGAAAACCCCATTTTCTATTACTGTCCAGGATATTTTAACGTTTTTCTGTGTCCATGTGTTTACATAATATTAAAATATCATTATTTTGTTGTACTTTGTTTTGACGTTATTGTTCTGTTCGGGCATCTCACTCACCTGAGTAGCCAGGGGAGTTCTGTATGGCTTTGTTAACTGGGAAAATGTGCTGTGTTTCGAGGAATTATCTTGGCATGACGATGCAAACACCATGATGACAATGCAGGCACTGTCTGTGGTCGGGGTTGCGTGTGCTGGGCACAGGAATGTCCCTCTTCCCTGACAACATGGGCGTTGTTTGACAAAGAGTCGTCACCAGTATGGCCTTGGTTCTGTGTGGGCACGTGCCAGCCCTCCCTGATGATCCTGGGAAATCTGAACAGTTTGCTGGGACAAGGGTTGAGGATCAGTGGAAAGCTGAAGGACCTGGACAGGGGGTTGTCCTCGTAGCTGGCTCTGCCTCCCAGCTGTGGGATGGTGTCCTTATCTCCTGGCCATCCCAGAGCCAGGGTGTGCGTTAGTGCCTGTGTCATGTGTGAATTCAGGTTTGTTAAATGCAAGAGTGGCTTTTCATTCCCTGGGCACCTTCCTGCCAGGAGCGTTCGGATCAAGGCACAGCATTGGCCTGAGTGCTCCAGAGGGAGCCAGAAACTCCTGTCTCAGGTCCAGCTGTGGCACTGGCTCAGTGTGACACCTTCTGTCTCTTCCCTCATCCCGGTGTCACCACGTGCCGTGGTCCGGGCAGGATTCGGAGGGTCCTGCTCACCCGAGTGCCCACGGCTGGGAGGCAGCTCAGCTGCCAAATCCCAGCTCACCAGCTGGGCTCTTATCTCTGCCTGGCACACAGATCAAGGAGGAGAGGCTTTGGCAGGCTGGCTCCATCCACCCCACCTCTGTGCCAAACCCAGGCTCCAGCTTCTGGGTGCTTTGCTGGTTGTCAGCCCAGTCTGGGCCTGGGCAGGTTTTCCACCTTCCTTGAATCAACAAGTGATTCTTCTAATTAGAGATAAGGGGTTGTCAGGGCTCCCCTGATAAGGCAGGAGGTGCTGTGGCAGGTGCCACAAATCCTCGCCCGGGGAAACGGGGAGGAGAAGCAGTTTGAGAAAAGTAGATGGTCAGTGAGAGAGTTTTAAAACTCTGAGAAACTGTCCAACCCGGAATCCAGCTTGAGAACCACTTTGAAGGTGCTTATGAACCTTGTAAGAACTTAACTGTAAGCTTGCCTGGAGTTCTCTTGTAGTTGCTAATATTGCTCCCACCATTTCTGTAACAAGGAAGAGTCCAAACTTCAGCATTAGAAAGGTTTCCACACCTATTCCCTGCTCTCTGCCTCTCTTTCCCCCCCCCTCAGTGAGGAATTCCCAGCTGCCAGTTGTCTTCATTGTCCCTAAAGCAGGTCTGGCAAACCCAGCTTGAGTGTCCTTGCAACTTCATTTGCCCTTTTTTATTTATTTATTTATTTCACTGTCTTTGCTGCGTGAGAGAAGATTGTATCACTCTATAAAACCCCACAACAAAACAGCATCATAACATTTTCCACCAGTACCAAGGGAGGTGACCCTCATCAAGGTGACACCTTATTTCAGTGCCACTCACAGTTCTTGTGTTACACGTAACAAAAATGCTCCTTTTGGGCAGAGCTGGAAAAAAAAAAGGGATAAAACCTCCCTCCTTCTCCCAGCCCTCAGCTTTCTGCTGCAACAGAGCTTTAATTGTGCTGAGGACAGCAGATACTCCTGGTATTTGCCCAAATCTCTACTGACTGGGCTGGTTTCAAACTCAGAAATGATTTTGTTGTGACCAAAAGGAAATATTTGGGATCACTAGGATGTCTTGCAGCATTTTATTGAATTTTCTGACAAACACGCACAGCTTTGATTCTGGGGCTGAGCAGCCTTGATAGAGGCTGTGCATGGGAGCAGATTTATTTTTTTAATCATCTTAATGCGCTGCAAGTCCTCCCCAAAACAAAAAATGGACTGGAGGCCCTCACACTACTAAATTATATGTACTTGGTGCCATTTGGAGGGTACAAAGGAACAGCGAGACGTCAGATATTGTATGAAAAAGTTTCAGAACACAAGGTCATTTTAATTCAGGCTTCTTTTTTTTTTTTTCCAAGGAACTATCTTTTCCAAGCTTTGATATTTTGTTCAAAAAGGTCATTTCTTTTAAGCCTTTGTCATTAAAGAAGTCTTGTTCTTTAAAGTGCACTATCAAAGCGCGCAGAAATTGCAAGTTACTGAAACTAAAATGCATGATTTTAAGTCTGCCTACTAAAGGCCTCTTAAAATTAGATGTCCTCTGGTACTGGTGGCTGCTTTGATGAAGTCAGGGGAAGATATGCAGTTGGTCAATTCAAACAAACAAACAGAAAAGATAATTAAATAAAACTTTTCCTCCCTAAATTAGAAAATAAAAGTTTTGGGGAAAAGCATTGAAAGAACCGAATGAGGATCTGATCCCACAAAACTGTGTCTTGTGTGAGAGAAAGAGGGAGTGTGCCGTGGTTGGGAGCAGTTGGTAGCACTTGTACACAGCAACTGTGCAGCTCTGTCACGTTATCTGGCGTTTGTCATAATGTAAATAGGGCAAACCCCTGGATAAAGTATCATTTGTTTACCGTTTGCTCCCACAAGTTGATCTCTCCTTCACTGACACAGAAACAGGGAGCAGAAAAAGGGGAAGACCTTGTGCCCTTGCTCTGCCATCCCTAATCCCAATCTCTGCTCATCCCTTTATCCCATGAGCCTGACCCTTGGCTCTGCTTCTTTCCAGGCATCCCTGGGAGAAGATACACTTTCTTTCCTGATGGTTTTCCTAATGCTGTTGCTAGTAACAGGGAACTTTAATTTTCCTTTCAGCCCAGGTATGTCCAATATTCAGGGCAATATTGTCAGCAGAGCCTTGGGAAGATGGACACAGAGTTTCCCTTCACATGAGGAGGATTTTAGAGCTGTGACCTTCTTTGAGCATCTCTCTCAAACAATTTTACCTGTAGACCCAGGTGCCAACAGCCTGTTTGCTTCAAATGCTCCATGAACATCTAGACCAGACCAGGGGGAACAGAGATGTGACTTAAAGGGACTCCTCAGAAGTGACACTTGCTCAAGTCAGAGCCCATCTAAATCGCTCACCTAAAATTTATAGTCAGTTTTCGTGCAGTCAGACTCTCATTCTGCATCTAAGGGTGATGGAAAAACAGACCTAAGAAAGCTAATGACTCCATACGGATTTCATGAGCAGAGAGGGATGGTTGCAAGGCTGTGTTTAATTGTGCTCAGGAATGATGTTACGTCTTCTGAGACTTATCGACACTTTCTTGTCATCTTGTTTGTTCATCATTGTTAGATGAGGTCATTGGCTGGCTAATTTCAGTATGGATTTGAATCTATAATGAGAACTCTGAATGGAGACTCTGCTGCTCCACTCAGGAGATCCTGGAATCCTCCCCACAACCCAAGGTTTGCCCCCAGCACAGGTGGTGGCCCCGTGATGCTCCAGTGCCTTTGGTCAGACCTTTGATGTGGTTCTTCCTGCAGCTCTGTGAGTGTCACAAACCACTGGGCTGCTCTGCTGCAGATGGAAATACAAACACTGGGCATAGTAAAAAAGGGAACCAGGCACCTGCAAGAGGGTCCTGCCCCAACCCCACACCCTCCTCCAACGCCAGCAGGGCCAGGGTGCTTCCAGGTCATGGACAAAAAGCTGCAGGACAAAGCAGCCAATTCCCAGTGGAGCACATGAGCACCTGAAACTTCAGCCCTAATTCAACAAAGACCATGTGCAAACATTTAACCTTAAATCTACACTTAGCCCAGGCCTATCCCCATTCATGGATGAGCTGATAAACAGGGACTTCTGGGAGCTTCAGCCTCACAACCGGGATGGTGGTGCTCCTCTTGCTTTTGGTACAGATGGTGTCTGAGCTGGTTTATGCTCTAAAATGTCTCCCTCAAAACTTCCTTTTTCTCTAAATAGCAATATTACATGTAGAGAGTAATTTAGGTTGGGAAAGACCTTTAAGGTCATTGATTCCAAACATATCTCTACCATCTTCCTGCCTGAGAAGTCCTTCAGCACCCCTCAAACTGCCAGTACAGCCCTCAGTGTCAGCAGCTCCAGCTTTGCTGTCGGTGGCTGTGAAAAGGCTCCTGCAAACATCTGCCCTGCAAAGGACAACTGAAGGTCCTACCCCACGGTGGGTAGGTGGGGTAGAAGCAGCTTTCTGTGTGGAATGGGTTTGGGTCTTGGTATTGTGTTGTGATATGTTGTCAGAATTAAATTATTTCACCTTTCTGACGGATATAGTAAGGGCTGCAAAACTCTTTCCTTTCAGATCTTTCTAGTGGGTGCCCATCCTTTCTCTCCAGGCAATGCTAAACCGTATTTAAGGATAGGTGCAGGAGCTTTGCTGCCAGGGGTTGAGCCCAGGCTGTTGTGATGAGCCTGTGATGCTGAGCCTGGTGCAGGATACAACCCCTTGTGACTTGGTGTGGTGCCACCTCAGCAGACGGGCATCAGTGTGGGCATCGGGGGCTGGAATGTCCCTCCTCGAGTCGCTGCACTTCTATCTCTGCAGAGGAGAAGCAAGGCCGTGCTTGGGTTGAGCCTCTGCCATACGAACATGATTTTTGGGAAGCGATGGCTGCTGTTGTAGTAAACCTGGAGGAGAATGGTGTGGGAAGTGCTGGGTGGAGGAGGGACCGATGGTCGTTGGCCTCGCTGTGGTGGCAGAAGACGCTTGGCTTGGGCCACATGGTGGTTGTGAGGTACGTGAGCAAGAGAGTGAGAAATGCCACGCACAAGCTGAAATAATATTTGTGAATTCATGCAACTCCTCGAGGCTTTCTCACTGATGTGAGCAGATCTCTCTGAAACTTTATTTCCCTTTTTTTTTTTTTTCATATAACAGCCATTTCCAAGTGAATGTACACATACCCACATGAGTACTAAGCTGTGAAATAGCTGTCTGGATGCTTAGAAACTTGTATTTAGAGATCTAAAGACCGAAAGGGGCTCAGAAATGGCCTAGGGATACCATTCCTAAAACTTCCCTGAATTAATTTTCTGCTTCAAATCCAGTGGGTTTGGCTGAAAAAGAACATCTCTATTAGAAAAAGAGCTGCTACCTAAATATTACCAAAATCTTCTACATTCTTACTGTCTGTGATCAGACCAGAAATTCCTCCCCTGAATTTGCTATTATTAATTACCTTCTCTTTTTATTTTATGGTTGTTATTTTTTTATTTTACTTTTTGCTGCTCTCCTTCCCTCTTTGCACGCTTCACTTACCTGCAACACTGTTCCACCATTATCAAAACAGAATTATACATTATTAGCTAAAATTATCTCAGGAGTTTGCAATTACAAGTCCAGATTTTTTGAGAAAAGTTTCTTCCTAAGCTGATTTCTCTTCCAATGGTTTCCAAGCTGGTGCAAACAATTCTGTGCAAGGGCAGCTCAGAGCTGCGCTGCTTGGGCACAAAAAGTTGGGACTGGGAGAACAAGGGGGAAAGCGGAGCGGAGGAAACACCTCCCTCACTGCCTGTGGCACGATGGGCACTTCAGTGAGGGCTGTGGTTAAAGCCTCGCTGGAATCGCCCTCCTGGAGTCCTGGGAGAACCCGGAGGCTCCCGCAGATGTTGTACCCCGAGGTCACAGCCTTTGCCCTTGCCTGCCACTGGCTTTGGAGCCAAGAGCCTTCCAGGGCGTGTTATTTACTGGGCAGGAGGGTGGAAGCCTTTCCACACACATTTCCCCCCTCCCAACGTGCATTTGAAGCTGTGTTTTCAAAACAGCTCTGGGTTTTGATGCTCGCCTTGATTTGAATGCCCCAAGGGCTCTTTGATTGAGGCTCTTCACAGCCTAATGTTCTCCAAGAAACCCCAACACCCTCAGTAATTAACGATGTGCAATTACGGATGGGTTCATTTGTATCCTGACCCATCCTCTGGGCTGCAAGAGGAGAGAGCAGATTGGGCCTCGGGGGGAGGTGGGTCTGGATCCTCCTCCAGGATGGGACTTTGGTGGGCTCAGCCCACAGCTGAGCTTCAGGATAGGGCAGGGAGAGAAGGTGGGAACCCTGGTCAAATCTACACTTTAACTCTGCAGTCACCTTTGGTTTTAAACTTTTCTGGCCCGTGGAGAGTTAAGACCTGGTTGGTCCCTCTTGAGGCACTCAGGGCTGTTATTTTCCCTCCCAGGCAGAGCCGGTATCGGGGCTTACAGAGACAGCTGTGACAAAGCAGAGCATTACAGGGGGGACGTGAGGGCTGATGTATTTACAGCGATGTCGCTGAGAGCAGATGAAAGTGGAGCTGGCAGCCGCTCCACGCGGAGGTGCGCCGTGCTCAGCCGCGGTTGCGCGAGACGACACTGCCAAACCATGTTTTCCTCCGTATGTGGCTTGACAGAACATTGTGTTTAACCTCAGAGTAGATGGGATAAAACAAGGTTCTCTGTCAGAACTACAAATTCATGTTTCTTGTCTGCACCTAAGCTCAGTCTTCCTCTCCTAGCGGTGGCTGGTTCCGTCACGTGGACAGGTGGAATGCTTGCAGGGGGACACGGGAGCCTGAAGTCTCGAGGCTTTTGATCTGAATTAGGTTCCTAAGTGAAGTGAGGGCTTTGAATTTATGCATCTAAAGCCCTTAACCCCTTGGGAAAAAATGCCTTCAGTCCCTAAAGAAAAGCTCTTGCAGTTCTTTGCTCACCAGCTTGGCCCACATGTGCTTGTACCCAGATGTTGCCCCAGCTAAAAGCAGGCTCCACTTACTACCAAGTGTTACATATGTGTTCAAAACATCTTGTGGAGCCCTGCATGGGAGTTAATGTGTAACAGGGCTCTCAGCTCAGCATCTCTGAAAGCTGTCCAAGGCAAACCCATCCTCAGCTCGTGGCTTTCCCATATGGAAAAGGAGAACAGGGACCCAGCTCCATCCTGCATGGTCCATGTATGGAAAAGCTTGAGTGCTGATGGTCTTCCAGCCCAGCTCCCCAATATAATGGTTTAATAATTAATAACAGCATCTGAGTCTCACAGCTCTTCACAGCCTGTTTCCCCCAGACCTGATGCTGGGTTCTCGTGATGGATGATCTCCTTGGGGTGGATTTGTGCCATGGAAGATTTGTTTCTTGTGCTTTGACACATCTGTTGGAGAAATCAGATGGATGTTTCTGCTGGGTGCCAAGAGTCAGGAGCTGTGGAGGGGGCTGCTGCAGACCCCACTGCATGGGGCAAGACTTGGACAAGGCTTTGTTGGCATCTCTTTGCTGTGAGCTGGAAATCTCGCCCTGCTCGGTGCTGTGGGAGAGAGCCCACGACGGAAAACCCCCTCTCCCTGCTCCCAGCCTGATGGATGGGAGCTGTTCGTACATGGAGACAAGTGTGATGCCTTCTTCTGGGGCTAGTTTGATTCCAGGGCTCTTCCGGGACAGCTCAGAGCACCAAGTGTCCTAACGAGCCCCTTAATGAGCTTTGTTTAGGGGCTGCAAGCACAGCTGCCGTGGGGACAGCTGGGAGATGCACGGAGCTCCTCGGCCCTCCATATGGATGCTCTTGACCTCTGAGGCCTCCGAAACTCCATGTGGCTGCTGAGGACACTGGAAAGGGTCAACCCCTTCTCCACACCCCCAACAAAAGGCGGGTTTGCCAGACGTGGCCGAGCAGTGAAGGGATCATAGAGACAGACGGGGGGGAATCACTGGTTTTGCAGCGCAGCAAAAATTCACTTGTAAACATGGGTTGAAAAAGCAGCTCCCACATGTCCAGCCCTCGCTGGGTGCCCAGTAAGTGGGGCCAGACGGGTGGGACGGGGCTGGATCCAGCCACCACCATCCCAGCAAAAGGCTGCTGAGGCTCGGGCGGCGCGGGGTGACTTTGAACCCCCTCCCAGTCCCGGCAGCTTTGTTATCGGGGCTATTGTGGGGCTGGCGGAGCCAATCCCCGCCAGCCCCGATTCAAAGTCCAGGTGCCAACCAACTTGAACTCTCCAGCATCCCCGCCGTGAGGCAATTATTCCCTCAGACACATTCATTGTTCTCATTACACCATAAATTGTGAATGAATTAAACATGCACTTACCACTATGCACCACAGCTGTCAAGGAAAATAACACACCAATATCGCGCGGGGCTGGATCCCACTCCTCTCCCAGGAAGGTTTGCCGCTCGCAGGGAAGAGAGGCAGCAGCCAAGCTCGCTGGAACTGGTATTTACTTTATGGTGAGGCCAAATCTCTGTTCTCACTTACAGCAGCTCAGGGCAGGACTGTCTCCCTTGGATTGGATGTTTTAATTGTGTTTTTTTTTCCCTTTTGGCCACATCGATATCGCTATTGTGCAGAGGGAAGCTGAGCTTCTTGAGATCCCTGTTTTCTGTCTTACTTGAGGCACAAAATCCGGCCATGGGTGTAAGAGGACAAATCAGGCCTTACTTTGGGCTGGTGGGACGAAGCCACTGGAGCCCCTGTGCCAGTGGCAGGATGGGGCCTGGCCCAGAGCCCCCAGCTCCCTGAGTGCTGAGCTCACTGCCCTGAGCATCCCAGGCTGTGCTGGGAATTCCGCTCTACGTGACTGATAGCTGGCTTGGGAAGTTGTAAAGGAAAAGTGGTTCAGAGGGAAGCTGTAAAAAGGTAATTCAGATGCCTGGTTTCATTTTAGGGTGCTGTATACACATATATGGACAATTTCCCAAGCAGCATCATGGGCGGTTACTATTTATATTCTAATCTCTGCACCACGTCCACGGCGTTTATAGAGCCACAGCAATCTCCTGGCGTGTCCAGATAAATTCTCTGATTGTTCCTGCTCCAAAGAGAGGACCTGGAGCTGGCGGCTACCTTGGGGTACAACGTCGGGATTCACCAGACGGGATTACAGAGGGGGCTTTTCTTCTGAGTGAGGGAGCTGGAAGTTTGTCTGCATTTCTCTCCTTGCACCGCATCTCCAAGGAGGTTTTCACTTTCTAAGAAGGATGTTACCCACTGAGCTATTCATAGCAGTTAAATGAGAAAAGGGGTTAATAAAATACATGCTAGAAAAAAGAAAATAAGATTAGAAGGACTGATGTTTTGGCTGTGAGGCCTTCTGTGGGCTGCAGAGAGACGGGGAAAAAAGGAACAAGATTATTTCTTTTCTCTGGCTCAAAGAACTTCATGGCCAGAATGGCACCACTAATCCAATTTTCTTTCTAACAAGTATTTTATCAACACCTCTTTCTTTTTTCTCCCCTCTATTCTCCTTCCCTCAGTCTCTACACTGACATATGATTAGTTGTATGAAAATTAAAGTTCCAGCTCCAGGCTGTCTCTGCTCACAGAAGCCTTAGCGGGGCTCGCAGGGGCTGGGGACCCCTGAGTCTGTCCACATCTCCCCCTGCTCACGTGTGCCTGTGCAGACACAGCCATTGCACTTTTTGGGCACCTGGTTTTCTCTTGCCAACCACAGAGAAGTCTCTTTCCCAGTCTGGCAGAGGATCAGATAGCAGCTCCACTGAAAGCAAACAGCCGCCTTTCCGAGGGAGTAAATATTTCGCAACGTGTTACTTCAGTCTTATTTATTATGAACATATTTTCCCTTTTATCCAGGGATTTGCCAACTCTTGAGAGTCACAAAACCTCGTGGCGGCCTTGGGAAGAGGCGGCTGTGCCTGTCCTCATTCTCTGCCATTCCAGGGGGGACACAGAGGGGTTTCACCCAGCCCTGGCTCCCCTCTGGGAGGGGGAGATGCTCTGCAGGAGCCTGGGATCATCTCCTGCTCTTTCTCAGGGACACCCGAGATGGGAAATGTGGTTTAAGTGGTGATGCTGGGTCGTGTTTTGGAGTGGGGAGGAGTTGCACTAGGACCAGTCTGCCCCAGTAAGTCCGTGACACAGTGTCCTGGGGGCTTTGGGGCAATACATTAGAGAAATAGGTAAAATATGAGGAGAGGAATTGTTTTCTTGTTATCTGTCTCCTCTCCTAAACCTGACAGAGAGAGGAAAAAGGAAGATCTTGTGTAGGGGGAAGTGCAGTAGGAGGAGTGGGTGTGGAAACCATCAAGAGGAGACCCCCGGAGAGGACTCTTTATCTTGGGCAGAGCAGAAAATGAATTAAAGCTTTAAAAGAACTTGATTCATCTTCATTAGCCCATGACTCCTGTCTGGCTGTGGGAAACTGGTGCTGCACTGCCCTCCCTTCATGGAGGTGTGATGGGTCCTGTGGCTCCAGGCACTGCTCCTCTGAATGGTGGTGCCATTTCCATTTCTCCCAAGGATTAAGGAAGCAGGTCCCCTCCTTGCAAGGTTTACTTGGGGCTGGGGAGGATCTGAGCTGGGGCTTGTCCATCCAGTGCAGCAGCAGCAGCTCTCAGGGCTGCAGGCGCTGATGTGCAGCCTTTGCCTGGGTCAGTCCTGGTCACGGGCAGGAAGAAATCTCAGTGTGTAGTGGGGGCTTGACACAGGGAGCAGATCCCAGCAGATCCCAGCAGTCCCTCCATGGGATGAGCCCATGCTCTCCATGATTTAGCTTTCCAGTAGCCAAGGAGGCTTCCCAGGAGTCAGGTTGTGCCCTGACTATCTCCTGGCTGTCCAGCAGGAGCATTTTACAGGAACAGTGAGGGCTGGGAAGTGTTCCTTTACTCCTTTGTTACCTTCTTGCATTACCTCCCTCTTGCCTGAGTATCCAGGTGCTGTTAACTGGCCAAAGATCAGAGGAGCTGGAGAGAGTGGCTCAGCCCTGGCCTTGCCCCCACAGTTTGGGATTTCTGTTTAGCCAGGAATTAGGTGGGACAGGAGCCCCTCCTGCTCCTCTGGGTTTGTGCACAAAGGGCTCTGAGGTAGAGGAGCAGTGACCTGCTGTGGCTCGGGGTGCAAGGGAACCATCTCAGGCTGTTCCCATTTGCTTCTGATCCTTCTTGGCTCTTCTCTCGACTCTTCACTAGAAAATTAGACTGTGTTGGAACATGACTTTGCTTCAGCATATTAATTAGTGGGATGTTTAAGATAGGTCAGCAGTTAAGTGTAGACAGGCACGGTCATGCTCAGCCTAATGTCAGGTGGTGGGAGTTAATCCTGTGATTCCAATGAGATTCACTCAGGACCAGGTGGCATAATTACAACCAACTGAAACTTTTTGTTGGTCTAATTTGAATTTTGATGGGAAATCACGTTTTCTGCGAACAGACAGAAGTTTTTTTCCATGCTTTTTCCCCCCTTCTATGGCAAAGCTGGAGCTCCAGGGCCCGTTTCAGCCACAACCCAGAATGTGTGAATTCTGTGATGCCGCAGTGATTGCAGTGGACGTGGTTTTGTGGGATGCCTGACACTGCCCTGGCCCAGCCACCATGTGCTCCCCCATGCTCGTCTTGTCCAAGCACAATGCCAGCCTTCCATGGGAGGTGCCATCTGGGTCTGTGAAACCCACAGAGCACAGAAACTGCAGCTCCCATCTTGTATTGCATTTTAAAAAATAAGGTATTTAGTTGCAATATAGGGTTTATCAGGATTTTTAAGGTTTTTTTGAGCCAGCTCAGTTTTCTTTGGAAAACCCTTCCTGTCAGTACAATTTCGATTGATCTGATGCACAAGACCAGCAGGTCCCCTTTGAACAGCCAGTGACCCCCCAGTCTGGGCTGTGGCAGCACGAGCATCCCGTGCAGCCTGTCATTAGCATTTCTCAATCAACACTTTCTCGTTAGTGGCTGGGGCCACTGGGAGCTTTGAATGAAGGTGGAGCCAAGCCAGAAAAAAGATCCTCTCCTGAAAAATTATAATGAAAGCAATAATGGCTGGGTCCTTGAGCAATGCCTGCCCATGACAATCGTTGTCTGCAGGCTACTTTAATTACGAAACCGTGTTCTCAGCCTCGGGCTTCACCATCCCGGTGCCTTTACTCTCTCTTGGGCAATATCTTATTGCTATTGTCCTCAACCTACTTCGTATTAAGTTCAGAGTATTGGAAAGTTATATGAAATATATGTTTGTTTCCTATTCTATATGCACGAATTTCTTGTATTGTGGGGTTTGTTTGGGGTTTTTATCACTATCTGAAAGCCTAAAGCTGGGATTATCTAAAGGATTATAGGAGAATTAGGCACCCAAAGCCAATTGATTTTTCACTGTGAATTAGCCAAGTGCATTTAGAGGGCTGGAGACTTTGGTCTGTGCTCGTGGTTTCGGGTCCACCTTGTATCATCTCGGTAGAGACCTCGGCACCACTCGGGTGGCCCTAAAAAAAAAGGTGCTGAAGCGGGAGCAGCCAGTAAGAAAGTGCAGGTACGAGGAAGGAGACGTGGCCCTGAGACATTAAACTGCCTTTGAAAATCTCCCTCTGGCTCCCTGAGGCTCTTTTGAAAATGCCACTCTAAGTTACCATCAATTTTGATAATTAAGCACTGATTTAATTTTAGAGTAACAATAATTGTCAACATTTTCCAGCCCAAGCACCTTAAATTAGACACGCAGCTCCAGCCGCTGGCGCGGGATCAAAGCTCAGCGGTGCGATTTTTTGGGAATGCTGAGCACACGCAGCTCTGGCTCTGGCGGGGGAAGGTTGTGCTCGAGACTTCACAAACCCGGGCCATGTGCACTTGGTCCCCCGCCAAACGCTGCGCGCTCAACATGCGTTTCAACACCTTGCTTGAGGCACCTCGGATTTAAAAAAAAAAAAAATTAAAGGAAAAAGGGGGAAAAAAAATTGGCTGGGAGTGTTGAGCCGATTTTCCCCTGACAGTGAAAGCGGAGGTTGGCTGCGGTTCCGCGGGGAAAGGGGCTGGCCACACACTGGGATCCGTGTGGATGTCACCAGCATCCTCCCTGGCCGCACCAGCGCACCGCCAGCTGCATCCCCTGAGCCCCCAGCCCTGGGCTCGGCATCCCCCGGGGACGGACTCCCGCATCCCGCCGGGGGTGGGGGGCGGCCGAGGACGTTGTGGGGTGACAGGGGGTGCAAGGGGAAGGGCGGGAAGGATTCCACCTGGGGCATCCTACGTGGGGAGGAATCGCCCGCATCCCGCTGCTGCCAACAGGGAGCCCTTGCTTTGGGCAGTNGGGGGGGGGGGGGGGGGGGGTCCCCAGCTCAGGGCACCCACCCCGTGTCCTGTGGCAGCCGGGCCCGGCAGGGCGAGGTGCCCTGGCGAACATCAAAGCCGTGATTGAGGCAATTCTTTAATCGCATCCCCGCTCGCCCCGCGCCTTTGATGAGGCTTCACCTCGCCGTGCTCCCCACGCCCAGCCCCACCCCGACTTGGTGCTTTCGCTTTATTTTTAGCAGTGATTTGGAAATTGCCGGGGCTCCTCTTTATTTCCTTCATTCATTTCCCCCCTTTTGCCTACATTTTTTTTTTTCCTTCTTGTTTTCGCTTTTTATTCCAAGGCTCCTGTCAGAGCTCGGTGTCCCCCAGCCAGAGTTAAGGGCACATTCACACCTCTTTTCCTTGCCTTGTCTCCCCTTTATTCTTATGAAGCTCTCATTGATTATTGCCCTTAAATTCCTCAGTCCGGTCATAGATAAAAGGATAACCACTTCAAAGCAAAGTGTTAAGAGTTTAACCTCGAGCTAAAAGAGTGGACAACAAGGTAATTGAGGGTAATAACTGATCACAGACCTACTTTCAAAGGCACATGCAAGCCTCACTTTCAGATGGCTTTAATTTTATTAACATTTGTAGCAGCTCTAGATGCTTTTGAATCATTACGAACTTCAAAGCTTGAGGTAACACTCCAAATGGAGAACCTGACACCAGGTTTTTTGTTCAGACCCACATCATATTGATAGTCTCTGTTGCAAGCATGTAACATCTCTCCTCAAACTATAAAAACCTAGATGAAGAAAATATTGCCAATAGAGAAGATCAAAGCCTGAACCTCCCTTTGAATGATCTCAAAGAAGTCAAAACAGAAAACAACATGGAGAAAAAAATTGCATCTCTATTACTCCAACTGTCTTTATCCATATTTAAACTTGTCTGCTGAGGTGGATGAGGATGGATAATTCTCACTAGGTCTTATCAAACTAGTATTTGGCTGGTTCTGTTTCTCTTTGGGCATTTGGAGTTGGTCCTCTTGCTCTCTGTGGCATTTCTACTCAAGAATTTGGGAGCAGCATAGAGGAGCAGCCCTGACTCAGCTGGGAGGGGAGCCAGGCAACATAAACCTAAAAAATACATCTCTACACTGAGAAAGCAGAGAGTAAAGTGAAAATTATAAAAACACCCGCAGTCCTCCCATCTCCAGCCCCTGATGGTTATAGGAAAAAAGGTCATCGGTGGCTGTTGAGCTGTTTTACACTCGAATGGGGATGAGGGGATGTGTCTGTGGTCATCCCAGGCTGGGTTTGCTGGTACAGCTGTGCTGCTCCTTGTGCCTTACCCCACTGCAAGGAGGCACACGGTGAACCAGCCCAGGAATGGATCCAGGGTGTAAAGAGCCATTTTCTTTGTCATTTTTCTGTGTGTGTGTGTGGAAGGGTTATTTTTAACTGGGCGAGTTCCCTGAGCTAATGCTCGAAGCATTCACAATGAAGGGGGTGCCCAAGGAAACGGGCTGGCCCTGCTGCCAAAAAACACATCCCTGCTCCCCTGTGCAGAGGGGCTGCTGCCACTTGAGCTGGTGGCCAGGCTCTGTGAAACCTCAGGTGGTCAGGGAGAACCCCCCGGCTGCTGCAGCCTCTGTAAGGGTCATCACGGGAAGAAAAGTGACTTGGATTCCTCTTCTTTCTGGTTTATATGTAGTGGTGTGCAGAAGGTTTTATGGTGAGGTAATCCTTTCCTCCTGATTTGCATCAGTGTAATAGCAGTATGTATTAGGCAGGTTATTATTTTAGTGCACTCCAGGACAAAGGGCTGAGTTTGACTCCAGGGTATTTAAGTGTCTCAGCTGGGGCTGTGACTGGTCCAGTGGCCATAGAATCGTGGAATGTTCTGGATTGGAAGGGGCCTTAAAGACCATCTCGTTCCAACGCCCCTGCCATGGGCAGGGACACCTTCCACGAGACCAGGTTACTCAGAGCTCCATCCAGCCTGTCCTAGAACACTTCCAGGGGTGGGGTGGTCCTCCTGGGACAGCCCACCCTTGCTCAAAGCTCCCAGTGCTCCAGTTTGGAGCTGCAGATCCTGTCTGGAGCACTATTCAGGCTGTTGATGATTGACCTTGGGTATCTGGCCCAGGGTTTTTTGTCGTTTCACTTGCAGCCACATGTGACAACTGAACGTTCCCAGTGCTGGCTGGTGTCAGGTGTATCACAGGAGAGTCTCATTATCCCTGTTCACTTCAATAGCTGATGTCAACGTGTATGAGCTTGTGGAGACCACATACTTTTAAATGTATTAAATAACTCCGTTTTGAACCTGCACTGATATTACATTCTGTATGAACCGAAATCAATTTAATATAAGCTGCTCTCTCTGTTCTCAGGTTAGGCACAGGCCTGTGTAATGAAAGGACAATGGTGTATTGCTTAAATCTATGGAATTCATCTAACTTTATTGTCTAAAGTCATGGCTAGAAGAATAATCAGCTATTTCAGCATTTCTGCTGTGCTTTCATTGAGTCCATTATCAGTTACACAGATGGGGCAGATAAATGAGACCCAGAGCTAAAACACGTGTTACAGATGCCCAAGGCAAGCTCTGACTTGCAGACCTGGCTCTGCATGAAACATGCTCAGAAACTGCTGCCACTGTGGTCACTTTGTTTCTGCTTCTGCCCACTGGAGCTGTGATCCATCCTGGGGATCTTCATCCCACCTGCACATCCTCCACTGCCCCATTTTCCTGGGGGCTGAAGTTCATCCCCATGGGCTTCAGTGAGAGAGATGTATCATGGCATGGTCTTATTTGATTTAACCAGCCAGGGATGGGATTTAACCAGGATGGGATGGGGATCACCGTCATCTCCACTGCTGGTAATCTCTATTTCCAGAATGCCATTCTAAGCAAAGCATTGTAAAGTTGAAGGGAGTTCTCTCCTTCCAGCTTGCAAGAGGCTTGTGTGGAAGCTCTTATTTACATTAATAGGACTTATATGCACAGAGGAGAACAGACCATAAATGTATCTCTAACAAAGCCCTCAGAACCAGTGGTTTTTGTAGATGTGAAATACCACAACAGCACAATTGTCCTGTAACCCTCCCAGCCTGACTCTGCTTTACTCAGGGTTTCAGCTTTTACTGCTTTCTAGGGAGTTTTTAGAGCTTTCCCCCCAGGTGGAAATGTTCCCACTACAAACCAAACTCATCTCAGGAAGCAGCAGCTGGGATCCCTCATGGGGCTGTGGTTTGTTCTCTGCTCCCATGAACTGGAAGGGCTCTTGGAGGAACAGGAGGGCTGGGGAAATGATCACCCAAACACGTGTAACTGCTACCAAAAAGGAGGGGAGGAACTGTCAGTGGTGACGTGGAAGGGCCTGGAATATGCTCTCGGGATAACAGGAGACTCAAGTTAGTTTTGTTTTCAAATATTAAAAAAGTGTCATAATTTCAGACCTGCTGTGAAGAAAAGGAAATGTCCAGAATATGGTGTCAGTGACTGGGGGCACAGAAATGGGGCTGGTCCAACAGCACTTCAGTTACTCCTGATTTTCACTAATAATGAGGTTCTCAGTCCCCCCAGTTTCTTACAGAGTGAAAGGATACTGAGTAAGCGATTTCTGTGAAAGGATTAGAAAGCATCACCAGCAAAAGGGAGAAAATACTAAAATAATATTTTGATAGTCTCTCCAACAAATCTGCTGGAAAGAAAACATCATTGATGAAAAGTATGGCCAAGCAGCCATTTTTAGGTGTAGTCTGGTCAGAGACTGACCTCACTCTCACCAAGTTTCCTTTACTTTTAATGAAAAGGGGAAACAAAGCTGCCAATATTTATTATTTAACCTTTCTGGAAAGGATTACAGTGGAGATTCCCAGGGTGGAAGAAAACACCTTTTCATACAATCAATAGGGCTTTGGCAGAGGAAGACATGACCTACTGAAAACAAAAAAAAAAAGGCAGATAAATCAGGAGAAGGGGGAGCAGTGCAATCTGATCCTGGATGAAATTGCACCGCGGATTTGGTGCTGGTTTGAAGGCAGGTGCTCAGGAGGGCTGACCTGTAGGGCTTTCCCCTTGGCTCAGGGTGATGAGGTAGAGCTCAGCTCTCAGCCTGTCTCCACCAACCTGCCAGCAGTGCCCTCTCTGAAGGAGAAATGCAGCCAAAGGGCTTTTGTTTGTCCTTTGGGAGACTTTGATGATTTCCCCTACATGATGGGAAATCCCATGCCAGTTGTATGTTCTTTTTTCTACTAGCTATCCTCTGTTTCCTCTTTTAACTAAAAAAAATTCTGCCTTCTGGTTCCTCTCTGGGAATTCTCCTGCCGGTGTCTGGAAGGGGCTGAGACACAGGACTTGGTTGTGCAACTCTTTGTGCACAGAAAACTCCAGTGGCTTTGGTCTGTGCCGGGTCTGGTGATGTGGGGACGGGGCTTTCTCCATGCAAAGACTCCTCTCTCCAGTCTGCATTTCACACCTGCAAATCCAGGCAGCCTTAAAAAAATTAATGCTGCTTTTGTGGCCTCGGGACTGGTCCAGCTTGTGAGAGGCATCTCCCAGTTCCTGACAGCACCACAGGGGCTGGAGCCTCACAGCCTTCACGGTCCTTAATACCCAGAATTGAATAGACAGGCAGAAACAAACCAAAACAGGTATAATTTTAGGGTGCTCAGCTTTGACAGCAAACCTAAAAGTAGCTGTGCATAAAGGGTTTGGGGATTTTTTTATTATTTTTTTTTTATTTCTCTGGAAGTGAAAAGTTTTATGGGACTTTATGATCTGAAAGTTTTCCACTAGTCGGGAAAGCCTGTTCCTTCCTAACCGTTGTCTCTCCTCCTGCTTTTTCCATTAGCATCCTGCTCTAAGGGCTGTGTGGATCAGGATTTTTGGGGCTGGGAGGTATCTGTGGGGTGCCCAGTAGGCAGGGGTTGGAGAGTGCTGTGCCAGCCCAGCAAGCCCCACACTGCACAGGAAGGGTTAAATTCCATGCTGCAGCTGCAAAGCCCAATTTCTTTATTTCCTGTTAATGACATTATTGCCTGCATAAAACCATTGAAACATGTTTCTTTCATTTGTTTAATTTCAAATTCTGAGCACACTAGCTGGAAACTATGTTTAATAGTTAAACTCAAAACATTTGGATTTCCTTCCTTCGCTGAGATTTGCAGGGAGTGCACTTCATACTTAACTGAGTTTTCAAGGAGCCATTTTTACACAGCCACAGGAGCCAGAAAACAAAGCAGATTACATGGCAGAACCAAATCACATCAGTTCAGGCTGATAACACATCCTATGTTTCATTTCCTCTGCGGTCCTGCCAAGATCCCATCAGCCCAAACCCGCTCCCAAGCTGGTTGTGTTCTCCTCCAGGAGGATCCAGCCCGTGCAGAACCAGGGCCAGTACACCCCATGTGCTCTGTGCATGCAGGAGAGGGACTTCCCTAAGCAGGCATGGAAAAAATGTTCCTGTCCCCATGAAAAAATAGACTGGAATCCACTTTCAGGCCTTGCTAGCACTGGTTCTCCCATCTCCTCCCGGTGTTCCTCCTGCTGAGCCTCGTGGTTGTTACCGCCCAGTGAAGTGGGAGCACAGAGCAGGCAGGTTCAGGGCACGTGGAGGTGGATGTGAACGCCCTCAGATCTGAAGGGAAGTCTGAACTCATTTGGCAGATAAAGATGATTTTAGTAAATCGACACAAACTCTGGAAGGGGGAGAAGGGGGATTTTGGCCCACGCAGGGTGATGGACAGTGAGAAGCAGTTGTTGTGTAGAGCTGCTTGAGTGGTGGAGTGTCTAAAAGTCACTTCAGGGGCACTCACGGGATTGGTGCATGAAGAAATTGGGCTCTAAACCACTTCAGACTCAGATTCTCCTTGGCACCTGTATATTATGTGTATGTGAAGGAAGCCCAGAATTAGTGTTGTTTAGCAGAAACACTGAGTAGAGATGGAGGAGGAATGTGGCCTTGAACAGGACTTGGAGGAGTTGCCACTGACGTGACAAGAGGACCACACTCAGTGCCTCTGCCATGGCATCCCCAGCAGTGCTCAGTTTTCCATTAAAAATCCATATTTGACTAAAAAAATCGGGATTTAAATGTTTCCTTCAAAGGCCATGAACAGAGACACCTTCCACTAGACCAGGTTGCTCCAAGGCCCATCCAACCTGAACATTTCCAGGCATGGGGAATCTTCTGGACCTGATCTCTTTGTTACCCCAACAGGAAGGCGGCAGAGAAAGTGATGTCTCATTTGTGTGTGATGAGGAAGGGGTTGTGGAAAAAAATACCTCATGGGAGGTTGGTCATAAATAACCTCATTTTACATCCTTTACCCCCACCCTCTCTTCAATCACTGTTCCGTGCAGGTGAAGGAAGGAGTTCAGAAATGTTAATAGATAGCGAAGTGCTCGTGTGTGTTTTATCAGCTCTCCTGGAACGGTTAATGCTGATACGGTGCCCCTTTTAAGTCTAAAAAATCTGGCCAAGCATGTGCAGATAGCAGGGAGTGCACTGAACAAAACATCAAGGAAAAGAGTCTGTGGGGGGGAATGGAAATGTTAAAAGGATTATAGGAGAGAAAATGTATCGGACTTATCTGGCGATCCTCGGTAACAAAAGTCTGTCGGTTTATGAAATGAACTTCAAATCCCATAAAACTAATTGTGTGTTTTCTTGTCTTATTTGTGAGTATCTCTGGCAGTGCTTTTTTCTTCCCCCCACTGGAAAAGCATTTCAGTGTGTGGATAATACCCAGAGCCTGCAGTATGTGGAGAGATTACAGAGCCCGTCGGGTTTATACCTCTTAAACTAATGATGTTAAACTAGTTTATTAAAAAGAAGGAAAAAAAAAAAAGAAAAAAGCAGAATAACTTCAAAGGTTCACATGTGGGTTGCAAACCTCTCATGTCTTCTGTATACAGGGCCTTCCTCTTATTTTGATCAAGACTGTTCTCAGCACTTGTGTTGAAATGCTCGCAAGCCTTTGATCTTCGTTATCAACGTGACCACCAGCGCGAGCACGGCGGTGACAGCGGGTGACGTCAGGCACTGACGCTGCTCCTGGCTCTACATTCTACCTTCTCTGGGCTCTGTGGGTCACAGAGGAGTTTTCCTGCTGGGAAAACCATCTAGACCCCAAAACCCCGGCCCACCATGGCTGCCAGTGGGTTTGGCCAAGGTGGGAAGAGTAAAACAGCTCCGCTCGTCCTCCTCCTGGTCTGCCGGGGAAAGGGAGGCAAAGGGATGGAGTGGGAGCAGGGAGGGGAGAGGCTGGAGGGGTCTTGACCCCAGTGGGGGCTGGTGAGGTGTGAGCTTGGAGAGGAGGGAGCTCAGCGTGCCCATTTCAGCTTTCCTCCATATTTTCCATTGATGTCCTTGTGATCTGGAAGTGTCCAAGGCCAGGCTGGACGGGGCTTGGAGCAACCTGGACAGTGGAAGGTGACCCTGCCTATGGCAGGGGGGGGAATGAGATGAGCGTTGAGGTCCCTTCCACCCAAACCGTTGTATTATTTTCTGGTCTCAGGGTGGTTTTAGCAGAGGATGCACTTTTGAGGGGCACTGGTACAATCAGTGTCAGGCAGCAGCACGTTCTGGCCTGATGGCAGGGGCTGGTCAGGGCGTGGGTGGCATCTCTTGGATTTCTTGGGGTTCTCCAGCCCTCATTGTCTCCCTGTGCACAGTTTAGGACACTGACTTTGGCCTCTGGCTTAGGACTAGTGGTTCATGAAAAGCACAATTCAGGCATTGCTGTGATTTGCTGACGCTGTTTGAATTGATGGAGCTGCTGGTCCTCTGTCACCTCCACAAAGCCACTCACAGGGACAAACAGAGCAGTGTAGTCCTCAGAGCCTTCACATTCCTGCTGCCTGACCTGCTGTTCTGCAGGAGGACAACAACCTGGAAACGTCTCCCTTGGGGCAAGACACCGACAAAATCCCTGCCTTGTGGGCAGACGAGGAGGAGATGGAGCCAGGTTAGCTGGGTGCAGTCAGGACTGGGACCCAGGGAGGGAGAACTGGCACATCTGAGGTGCTCTCAGAGCACTCCACGTCCCCACTGGTTTGTTCTTTCCCACTTTCTTTTCCTTTTTTTTCTTTTTTTACTACCTGCTCTAAAAAAGCTCTCAGGAAAAAAAAAATTAATTTCTCTTTATTGTGTAGCTTCACTGTGAACTGATTCTTTTCATCTAAAATTATTCCTTTTTGGTGCCACAATCTGACTTCAAGCTTCTTTGCTGCCTGTGAACATGACACACACAGCAGCAGCTAAAGAGGAGGGGACAGGCTGTGTCTGGTCTTTGCAGGGCACCAGGAGGGCTGAGCACGGCTGGGGGACGCTGCTTGAGGCAGCTTTTTTTGCAGCCGTTTTCTCCCACGTTTACAGATTTTATTATTTTTTTTTATCTCGAATGCAGAAGGGCTAACAAATAAAATATAAATAGTTAATTTTCCTTCTATTCAGCCTGGGAATTGAGATTCAAGTTTAGACTGGAAAATCAGAAGGAAATTCAAAGATACTCTCCTTTCTTGATGACTGCAGCTGCTACCTGAACACAGAGATTCCCTGTAGATCTGCGAACAAGGACTTCCAGAAACTGATAAAGATGAAGAAAACTCTGGAAGACCTTCTTGTACCTGCCACCGCCTGCCTAGTTCATTGGATTACTTTCAAATCCCAGGCACTACGTGACTCTTCCCTGTTGGCAAGAGGAGAAAAATAGACTCCCTGACTGGACAGGCAGAACATGAACGGGGCCACCACTGCTTTGGGCAGGACAAAGTGCTCCACGGGCACTTCCACACAAAGCCACGGCCCCAGGGGTTTGCCCTCCTCCTGTTTTGTTCCCAGAGCGTCCCTTTCTGGTGACTGGCATAAAGAGGGTGGTGGGTTAGGCAGGACTTTGGGTGGGCTGTTCTTCTGCATGTGCAATCCCCAATAATTTGGAAAATTAAGTCCCTGGCTGAGTTACTGGGTTGCTCTCCCAGGGCATCAGAGCAGGGCAGTGTTGTTGCACAATGGGATTTGGAGAAAACCAGTCAGTTAAATGACGTTTTTATGAAATAGAATGAATGAGGCTTAATGAGATTTTCTTCCAAAGGGGACAAGTCCAGCCTCCATTATAATGGCCTAATTTTCTGTGCTGTAGCAGTAAATGGAACTCAGACATGTTTTTATCCGACATTGTTTCAAAGCAAGTTGTAAGTAGAAAGAGGTGGTTATGTCACCTTCTGGTGGTTGGAGGTCCTGGGCTGGAGGTGACACCACTGTCACCATCCCAAGGAGCCCAGGGGACACACAGGCTGTTCATTCTCCCAGGAAGGGACCATTTTCCGTGGCTCAGTTGCAGCTGGCATAGTGGCACATTGATATTTGGCATCAGCAGCAGCAAAAATATTCGTATTTCTAATAATTCATAACTGCCTGTGGTGCCTAGAAATGGCTTTTATTGTTCAGCTCATGGGTTTGGCAGAACTTTTGCTTTCCCTGCCCAGTGGTAGCCATTCCCAAGCCTGGAAAATGTGTAATTGGGCAGCAACAACACATTGACCCACATTTTATTTCATATTATTAGCCCAGGTTGCCCGTTCCAGGCGCGGGGAGCTCCTGGCTGCCGTGTGAGGCTCCTGGATGGATTCAGCCATCCCAGGGCTGTTGAAATTGCACCTTCAAAGGGCACCACGTCCAGGGCCACCACCACACTCGGCCTCTTGGGTGTTTGCTCCTTGTCTTGGTGCAGACAGTGGTTTGAGCAGGGCCTGGAGGAGGAGGGACAGGAGCTCTGGAGCTCAAGGCAAAGCCAAAAACTGGGTTTAGTGATGGTGCAAACCAGTTGCTTTTCCAGCAGCCCATAGAGAGAAGGGTGGGAAGGGAGAGGCACGGGTCTGTGGCTGCAATCCTGGTTTCTCTCCTCACATTTAGGACGAAGTTAAGCCCCTGGGACCAGCACTGGGGGTTCCCTGGTGTTCCCACTGCCGGGGTGCTGTGTGTCCTGTGGTTCCTTGGGATTTCACTTGGCTGTGGAGATGTGGAGGGTGCAGAGCAGGAGGGAGATGATGAGGGGTGATGCTCATGGGACCAGCCGTGGTGGTTGGGAGCAGGATCCATCTCCGCTCTTGTTCCTGTGGGTGTTTTTGGAGTGGGCAGCTCTGCGGTCTGTGCCAGAGGTGTGGGGACAGGGCAGGGTGTGGGCATGGGCAGGGGGCTGCCCCAGTGATGGGCTGACCCACGTTCAGGAACACCACAAATGGAACGTGCCACTTCTTTTGCCAGAGGCATTGGCACCTGCTGTGCCCTGCTTGGGGTGACAAGGCAAAGGGCAGGGTTAGATGGGATATTGGAAAGAATTTGTCGACTGTGAGGGTGGGGAGGCCCTGGCACAGAGAAGCTGTGGCTGCCCCATCCCTGGAAGTGTCCAAGGTCAGGTTGGAGCAACCTGGGATAGTGGAAGGTGTCCCAGCCCATGGCAGGGCTTGGAACTGGATAGGCTTTAAGGTCCATTCCATCCCAAAACATCTTTTAATTCTCTAATAATGATAAAAATCAGGGCAAGCTTGATTCCAGCAGCTCTGCCAGCAGGACCAAGGTGGGCTCTGGACAGTCAGGCATCTCCTGGAGTGGAACCACCAAACCCCCAGGTCCAGCCATGGAACAGGCTGAGCAGGAGAAAGGCAGGAGGCTGCTTGGATCTGGAGGGCAGGTTTGGGGGCCAACCCCTAATTAAAACCTTTCCTGTGAAGTTCCAATCCCTCCGTTCCGTGCCTGGTTAATATTTAACAGCTGGGGCGGGAGATGGGAACACAACTGCGGCCGGGGTTTGGCTGATGTGCCAGTTCTATTGCAATCAGGGATTGTTTAATTACCCTGCAGAGCGAAAACAGGCCAGTGGATTATTCATATATATATAAAAATTAATAATAATACAAGGACCCACCCCGAGTTTTGTTTTTTTTTTCCCCCGAGATGAAAACTTTTCTCCAAGTTGTTAATGCCGGGGTGTACCCCCGCCCCGCCGCGCTGGGGAAGGGGCCTGGGGGTTGCGCGGGGGATGCGCGGGGGATGCGCGGAGCGGCGCAGAAAAAGGGGCGCTGCGCCTTTAAGGCGGCGGAGCGGCGGCTGCGATCGCTTCCCTTTGATAAGGTCCTGGCAACTCCGTAACCGGGCGGGATGCCGAGGGAAGGGCTCAAAAAATAAAATAAAATAAATCCTTCCCCTTCCCAAATATAATCATTTTATTTTCCTCGCCAGCGGCGATACCCGCACCCCTCCTCCCCCCCGTCCCGACCCCCCTTCGCACCGGGGATCCCCCGCGGCTGCAGCACCGCCAGGGGCAGGGGTTGCTCCCCCGCGCTTCTCCCTCTTTCTCTTTTAATTTTTAAAATCGTTTCGGGCCTGGGGTTTGGGGTGTTTCCCCCCCCTTCCTCTTTTCTTTTT